>JAHZNF010003459.1:0-12028 GCA_027744215.1 Troglopedetes dispersus | reverse complement strand
TTACCTACATAAATACACGACATGTGTGTGGTTCAACATAAATTAGCAGACTTAAAGAGTAATATTGACTTGTGTGTTAACCGTATCATTTTTTATGTATTATTAAACTAGCCTTATCATTATTATTATCAGCAATGAGTTTTGTAGAATTTGTTCATAAATTTTTACCTGAACAATACTAGGACACGTACAACAAAGTATAAGTACGCTACTTATTATCATGAGAATATTATCTGAGGTTCAAAAAGTTTTTTAAACTTTTTTTATTGATTGCTTTTTTTTAGTTCTTTCTCGATATCATTCATTACAGAAGAGATATTCTGAAAAAACTGTGATTATAATAGTTTTTTGTTATTGTTCATATATGTATTATCATAATTACAATTACTATAACTATTATAGTCACAACAAGGATTCAGACATCATCTGACTGAACTCAATGCACCTGGTACAAAACTACCGAGGTGAGAGAGAGGTGATGATAATAAATAATAAATAAATTACCAAAAAAAAAACATGTTACCGATAATATGTTTTTAGCGTATATGGACAGACGCATTACGGGCATCATCTTCCGAAATCGGAGAAAATATTGACTCCAGATTGCGACTAGCCAGCAGCCGCTGGTAAGATACATTAAATATCCCTACTATCTTGTCAAACGTGTCCCTGTCGTAAACAGACCTGGCCGTGTTCGTTAGATCAAATGGTTCTGTGAAAAGACCAGAGACAATATCATACCGTGCTCATTTTAAGAAGAAACTGAAAGGTAATCAATAAGAATCATCCAAGTTTTTATTTTTATTATTATACCCTCAATGCAAAGGTGTTTCCACTGATGCGGGTCATTTTTCGGCGAGTGCTTGTTACAAGAAGCCTCTTTGATTGGAATGGTTCCTCCCGTTCGTACCGAAACCGCGTTTTCCGAGTAACTACAAACGTTCATAACACCAGACCATGGCAGAGTCACCTCGAGAATGCACATATTATAAGAACTTGAACATCATTCGATTATTTTTAACAATGAAAGACTTACTCAAAATCAGTGTAATACTTCAAAAACTGAATGAGAATATTGCCGAGATTCTCTTTGTTTTTACTCTGCCAGGTGGATGGGAGTGGTTCGTTGATTTTCACTTGGAGAATATTCTTAAAACCATCGTACATCCTTGGGTACATCTCCTGGAGGACAGGAAGCACAGGCTCCTCAAGCCCACATATCTCAACCCCTTCCAACCAATTCGTGCCACTCAGGGCACCGTTGAGCACTTGCAGCTTATCAACGGCCTCAAACCGTTGATCTACTTCAGATCCCCGAATCAGTAAACACATGTCAACATCACTCGTGTTACTTCCAAAGCCAGACATCGTGGACCCGACAACTTGCACTCCTGATATGGGAAAATTTCTTGACTGTAAAAAAAGAAAACACAATTAAAAATTCTACCTTACTCCAAGGTCAAAGAACACTTGCTTCCTCCTCCCGTCCCGTTCTCATTCACACAAAAACTGTGATGAATTTCAATCAGACATATTAAAGTAAGTATCCTGTCACAATGTCATTTAAAACTTACGTCGTGTCTAAAATGGAAAGTGTGATTGATGTTTCTAACGATTCCGGAGACGTCTCTCCACAACTCCATCTTTTTTCGAAATGTTTCCATTGTCTGCTGGTTAGCGGTAAACTTGAGCCAAATTCCCTCAGACAACTGAACCAAAGGAAAATGAGATTCAACGTAATCATTCATACGAGTCATTGAGGATCTATTTTTGTTTCATCCTCATGAGTCATGCGATATGAAATAATACTTACAGAATCATACTGAGAGGCTTGGCTTTGAATAAACTCATCAGGTCTTTCTTTAATTTCACTCGACTTGCTGAAAGCTCGAACAAAGTCCTCCGGATCAAAGTCATGCGACCATTCCTTCGGAAGTCCCTGATGGTGGTGATGATGGTGGTATGGTTTGCGGTGCGGATAATTGTTGAAACGGTTCTGTGCGGTTGGTGATAATTTCCCAGGTACAGTATTATTATTTCCATTATTGTAGTACCTAAAATTTAAAGTATTTCTTCTAAACAATTGCTTCGCCACAGAAAACCTGGGAAAGCATACAGACAACAGAAAAGATGGTGAGCACAAGACAAAAAAATAAACCAAACCAAGCAAAAGCCAATACCAAAATGAATAAAAATATTTCGACAACTCCCACGGATCTCTAGAAGTAGAGTGCAAAACATGGACAAAACAAAAGTGGTTCAGATATTCATTTTTGCAACATTTTTTTATGATTGAAAAAAGGGTAAAAAAAGAAAAACTCAGGCATTAATACACCATGCCATGCAAGCTAGTGTAGATTGGAGGTTACAATCGAGAGATCACGACGTGTTCTTTCTTTCATTCAAGCTATTGTATGAGTCGACGAAGAAACAGTACCTCTTCCTGTTTACTGGAGGAAATAGTCCAGCAGCTGGGAAAGTGAAGGGAGCCGGAACGTGGCTAAAAATCACCTCAGGTGTTCCACCGCACCTGTCTGCTGCTGAAAACTCATCAACTTCAGCACCACTGGCGAAATAGATGCCATCCTCAGCCCACTCAATCGCTTTGTCCGAGTTATTACTTGTAATACTGCTATCAGCTTTTCCTACTGAATATGAAGAATCTGCTGCCATCAGTAAACCGAAATTTGGACCATAATGTTGAGGCTGATGAGAAAGGCTTCTTCCACCTCCTCCTACCTGATGAGGAGGGCCGCCGCCTGTACCAGGAGGACAAGGATAGAATCCAATCGAAGGAATGGGAAAGTGGGGGAACGAATATGAAGGATGTCCACTATTATTTCCGTTAATTGGTGGACCAATGCTGCCGCCATTCAAGCCATTCAAGGAAGGATCCAGTGCTGCAGAAGCGGGATTGTTATAATGCAACGACTCCAAACCACCGTTATATCGAAGGTTACTGGTAACTTCAGCAGCACTGACTGCCTCAGTGTTACCTGCTGCGTCTTCTTGAAGGGAGTACGTGTCACTGGAATCGATAGTCGAAGGACTGGAAGCTGGGCTTGCATCCTGCGGACTAGGACTGTAAAAGCCGTTCTTCAACGCGGGCAGGGTAAAGTTTAATTGAACTGCAGCAGGCGCCGAGTCAACAACAGTCTCCGGAGCAGGACTGGGCCAGCTAGCATTATTATTACTGGACTGGTCGCTCCCACGCTTTGCTGTCCAGGGATCACCTTCTCCGGAGGGATTGAAGATGTGTGGCGGAGGTGGGGGAGGGATATTTCGAAGATGGCTGCTGTGGAATTGGTGGAGGGGAGCGGAAACTCCGGATTGGGAATTCAGGTACGGAGAGTGCTGATGTGCGTGATGAACATTCCCATTTCCGTGATGTTGAGTAGTTGACTGCGAGCCGTTGTTGTTGTTCCCATTACTTTTGTTTCCATTATGCTGCTGCTGGGTACTCCCTTGTCGAGAGTTTTGGTGACCGTAATGCTGATGATTGTAGTTTTGACCGTGGTAATTGTTATGCTGATGGTGATGTTGATTGTAATGGTAATTACCGTTGTAGTATTGTCTTTGGGAGGGGGCAAGACAAACACGGCAATACAACGAAAAGAAAAAAATTTAAAAACAAAAAAACATAAGTACAGCATACTGCAAAATAAATGGGTTAGATTGCGAAAGAAGCAGCCTTGAACTAACTGGAAGAGTTATTCAAGCATGGGTATAAGCAGGATATAAATAAAAATTAAATAAGTGAAACTGCAAAAACTAACTGGTAAATACAATACAATAATACACACAAAACTTAGTAGTGATGAAATAGGAAATAGTTCAGGAACTTACTTATTTCCGTAATGTCGGTGCCCATTATTGTTGTACCGCTGATAGTTGTGGCCACCATGTCCATAATAATTGTTTTGATAGTTGCTATACCTTTTGTACTGTCCATACCCGGAGGAATGACGATGACTAAAATCCCGATGATGAGACTTGGATGAGTTATGATTACCCCGATGGTGACTATTTCCACCAGAATTATTGTGACTGTTGACGCTATTGCTCTCATTTCCTTCGAAAGCGTCTCCATTGCTGCTGCATTCATCATTGCCCGTGATGGGTACAATCGTCGACGCTGAGTCGCCATCGGCATCTACTTGATCTGACCCTTTGGGTTTGCAGTCGTTATACGTGCTGTTTCCATTACTACTACTACAACTAGCGTTATTATGACTATTATTGTTGATATGGTTTGTTGAATGGGTGGTGACTTTAGCCACCTTTGCACTATTCGTTTGACTATGGCTGGCGTCGGGGGTGGGGGAACGTGACCCAATACCACTGTCCAGAATCTCCATCTTCGATGAAATCATTTCCTTATATCTTCGCCCAAAAAAAGTTTCCTAAAAAAAGCTTTGCTTTTTGTCGTGTCTTGGGGTTCCCCTGCGCCCTCAACAGGCTAAACAACCTTCGAGTATATTGTCAGTCTCCCTTCTCCGGACGTAATGTCCAGTTTTCTCCTGGACCACCTGTGCAAGTCAACAAATCAGTGAAAACACGATAAGTAATTGAAGTTGCTAACAATTCATAATGTCATTCAGACCAAATCACAAAAAAAAACTTTGTTAGTAGATGCATGCATTCGACTTCAAACTAGCAAATCCCAAAATTCTGATTTATCATGACTCATGATGCAACTTGAACGCTCATCTCTACAGTTAGCACGCTCCTAAGCAAGCACCTATGAATACATCAATTATATAAACTAAACTAATGCTAGAAAAATGATGATTCAAAATTAAACTAAAAGCAAGGAATCCTAAGACCACAAGTCAGATCAGACTTCTGAGTTAATAGTTGAAGCAACTTGAGAAACAAAAACGGAAGCGAAAATAGAATTTCTTAGTAACTTAGTCAATAAATAGTCAGTATTATTATTATTATTATTGACTCATCAACTCTAATCTGAATTAGAAATTGCAACTGAATAATCAAACAGAGGTGGTGACATTTATTTTTAAAAGCATCACATTATATGTAATTCCAACAAATGTGGAAAGTGGTGAAGGTAACGTCAGTCAGTCAGTCATTATTATAATCCATATTTTCAAAATTTACCACTAACTGGCTGGCTACCGCGTATTTTAGAAACGCATCATGATTGATCTCAGTAACAGCGATGTGCTCACTCGTGCTCTCTCTTCTGCTCTTTATCTTGGCGACGTGGTTGCGAGCCCACCCGTTTAACTGAATTTCGAGACATTTCTGATTCTTGACTTGAGTAAACTAAAATCAGTCCATTTTTGTACGCCAGCCAGCGAGCTNCCCGTTTAACTGAATTTCGAGACATTTCTGATTCTTGACTTGAGTAAACTAAAATCAGTCCATTTTTGTACGCCAGCCAGCGAGCTCTGTCACAAACAATAGAGTGATAATTTAATTTCTTTGAAGTGATTCAAGCAGAAACAAAAAAAAATCCTATAATTTATTACTTTTCTATCAAAAAATGAGAGCAATGACAACAACTCTGAACTATCATTTCATGGATATCTACTACTAAATTACTAGCCGAGTAATCAATCAGCAGTTCTTATTTTGAAAACCAGGATAACAAATAATAAAAAGCAGTCAATCAATCAAGGGAAGGTACTCACATTATTTCCTCTCCACTCCCGTGTTATTTTCAATCAACACAAACAACCAGAGATGACACATGCAGATTGCCGTTAAATAACTATCACATCTACGTAACCGTATAATTGTGTGCTGTGCTGGCTGATCGATCTGCCGTAGTAATGCAGAGCAGACTCGTGACCTGACCTGTCCCGACCCCAAGCAACCATCAGCAGCAAGTCAGTGGCCCAGTAACTAACCAACTTTCACCAATAATCGTAGTAAGGCTAACATAACTGTCAGCAGATTTACCAAAAGATGGGTGAAATTAAAAACAGGATATTATTGAATGTGAAGGGAATATTTATCTATTTAAAAAAATGACTAGTTGGAAACTGCCTGATGAAGCAGGGAAGGAAGACAGAAGTCAGAGATAAAAACAAAAAGAATCAAAATGATATGTTTCTTCATATCATCTCTATCTTCTTCTGGTTTGTTGATTATTTTGATTTTTATGCTTCTTTTCTTACCTCTTCACCTCACCTGCACCTGCTACTCTAATTCCAGCAGAGAGAAGCAGTGGTTTTGATTTTGGTTAGATTCTCCTTCTTCATTCACTCTGACTATTCAAGTAGCTCCTTCCCACCTCAATAGTTTCCTTGATGGGTGATACGAATTGTGTGGCAATCTTTTGCTTGCAGATGCAAGAAGGCGAAAACGCAGTTTTTTTCACATTGACAACAAAGCATAACACAGTTCAGTGCACAAAAAATGCACGAAAAATGTAGTTTTTGTTTTGTGACTTGTTTTGTTCGTGATAATACGTGATAAGCTGCTGCACAAAATATTTTCTCCACCCAACTCACTCTTTTATCAACTAACAGGTTTGAAGGAGAAAGTTAAACTTTCCACACAAACCACACAGTTGCAGTGAAGTGACTGAATGAAGTCTACAGTCTACGTAATTGATGCAAGCAAACTTGAAAATTGAATGTTTTGGTTTTCACTTTTGACTTTCACTCGAACTGAACAATAAGTTAGGATAGGTATAGGAGGTATGCAAGTTACTGCAAAAGAAAAGAACGCGACGCGAGAATTGTAATCACGACTACTGTTATTACCATTCAAAAAATCATCAACACCGGAAATTCAAAGTCGCAAAGAAAATTAGCATAATTCTTGGTACACGAAGAACACGAAGGAAAACCAAGAATCTTCAAGTATTAATGTGTAGTGTGTAAACGATATCAAAATGTACAAGTTTGACCTATTTTTTTCAGAAAATCTTTTCCAAGATCATCAACCACTCTTAGTTCGCTTCGCACAAAAATTTAAATAATTCTCCCCCGGAAAAGCAGCTTCACTTCGCTTTTGATTGGTAGCTTTCAAAAACGTTTTTACGTATCTAGTGGTTGGCTGGCAGGATCCTTTTAAATTCTTTAAAATAACTTAAAGAAAAAAGTAAAAAAAAAATGTAGGAGAGCTAACAACCCAAGTCAAAAATTAGTTTTCTGTTTGGGTTATTGGAGAAATTGCGTAAATATTTTTTTCTGTTTTATTTTATAAATGAATATTATTTTTTTTAAATTTTCAACTTATCTTATAATATTTTTCAACTTTTTCTTATGATTAATTAACTGTGAGTGGAGCAATCTTTACTTTTTAAATTGTTTATTTTAAAAAAATAGTAATTACTTTGAGTTTAACTGACTGCTTCAAGTTTTATTTGTGCGTAACTTTAAAAGCGAAGCAATTAAGTGCAACTGTGTAAAACCGTCAGTATAAATATGTACCTAGATTAGCTCCGTGTAGACAAATGAAATACGAAATGAAAAGCCATGCATTCAAAAGAGTGGCATGACTTACCTTAGTTTAAAGTTTATATGAAAACTTCAGTGGAATTGAAGTATAAATGTAAATGGAGTGCCACCGAACAACAAACATTACGTTGACCTGCATCGCCATTGTGGAAAGCATTCCGACTTTAAAATATTTCTTATCTTGTAGGATGCACAATGCACATAAACAATTTGACCGGTACAATTTTTCCAAAGTGCATTTTTACAACGAGATTAGTGAGATTACCTATATCAATAATAAGTATTTACGTGAATCATAATATATTATGTTCTTCCAACAACGTCAACTGTCAATCCCAGTTCTATAATACGTTGCAAGAGCATGGGCAACATTTAGTGGGTAGATGTAATAAAATGCTTGTAAACTAGCACAAAATCCTCCTTTCTTCCACTCCTTTTCAAGTTCTCCTTTAATTCTTCAATTCGATGAAAGAAATCGAGGAACAAACCTCTGTTTAATAAGTTACTGACGTTTGTGACTAAAAAGCTCATTTGAATAATTGACTGTCTTTGCTGGAGTTACTGACTGTGCTAAGCCTGGCATCGGGCTAATGAATGAGACTGCATCTTCAAAGTAGTGTGTAAGTGTAAAACAAAAAGCAAATCCATGTAAATAATGGAATGAATGACAAGAAATTGTTCGTGCCTTTTACATTTGATCCGGAGAAGTGCCTCTAAAATACGTCAAACTTACTTTAGTATTCCAGATTTTGTTGTACAGAAATGTATTGAGTTCTTCGGTTTCCACACATAACTGGAAGTGCTGAACAATCATCATTCATTTTCATAAGGAAACAAAGAAAGCATACCTGCTCATAATTTTCCTCTGGTTTCTTTCGCTTCCTTGCTAACCGCCGCGTAGCCAGCTAGTAAAATCTTACCTGCTTTTTATCATTTTCCACCTAAAACGTCGTACCAACTTCGTCTCGTAATTATTATTGTTTCCGCTATTATCCCACAATAGGTTTTCAATAAGCCAACGTAACTTAATCAGCAGAGCCCTTTTTGCTTTTTAAGTGTCATATTATCCACAAGGATGCCGAATAGCACGACTGTGAAAAAAAGAGAGATTCATGAACAGCGGCTTGAACTCAAAGAGAGTCTCACAATGAAACCACTCAAGCGTTTGTTAAATCTTCAAAGAAAATGCTTCAAGGATGGATCAAACCTCCTTGTAGCTGTTGTTGTTTTTCTAATAATCTACCCATTAGAAATATATTACACCAAAAAAAATCTAGCTTAATTCGTCATACAACTCCTCAAGCTGAGATAACTTGTTGAAAGGTATTGATTCAAAATTCAGGAGGACAGAATGGTACATTGAGTTTTCTGTTTTGACCTTTAACAAACAAGAAACTGCTCTCGCAGCAAGAAAAAAAGGAAAAGCCAGGAAAAAGAATCTCTCAAACAGTAATTTCTCATTTCCGATCCAACACTCTTTGCTTGGATTTGTGACACCTTTTCATCCAGCTCTCCGTGTTAATATGTATCAAGCAAGCTAACCGACTCCTCCCTTCTGGCCGCAAAGAGCAGAGATTTTCCAGATGCATAATATGTGTGTGTTAATAATAATTGTGCTCACCGAATAAGCCTAATCCATCTGGGTTGATTGTGCCCGTTGAGACCTTTTCGTGTAAAGACTAGAGTGTTTTTATTGTTACCTCTGGAGCGTGTGACACAGCCTTGTTTCAACAACACCATTCTACATTTCATCTCAATCCTGTCTATTTGTTTCTCCTTTTGTTACTGAAGCCAACTTGTAGTGTCTCAAACTTTTCTGCCATTTATATTATCTCTTTCTCAAATTACTCCATCAATTGTACAAGGCGAATAAATGTGACGGAAGGCCTAATATTACTCTGCTGAACTCGTGTTCATTAAACATGTTATTATATTACACAAACAAATGGTTGAAGGCTTGATCCATGATAGCTTATATTTTTATTCTTCTATTCAGTTTTTGTGGTAGTAAAACGAGCCTATATAATGCCCAAGGCTTGTATACATAATAATGTGGTGATAAGTTGTAACCAATAATAAGTAATCATATCAGTTTCATAGAAATCGGTAACTCTGGGCCTGTAATTTCAAGTTGAAACTTTGTAGCAATCCTTTAAATATGGCCCACATTTTCATTACAACAAAGGAGACAAACAGTAGCAATTTTGCTCACACCATTCCGCGACAATAAATAATGTAACACTTTTCCCGTAATCACAGGGTGCATTTCACGGCGGAAACTTTACAAGGTTCTTTACAAGAATATTCCATGTGTGGTTTTGCGGAAACCGAGCATGATTGCAAGCAACTAATAATTTTTGAACAGGATGCAAGAAGAGATTCATATTCATGGACGATATAATTGTGTGACTTTCAATGAACAGTTCCATTTGGAAGATAAAGCCATGCTTGAATGCTGTCGGCGCTTGTTTTTTCTCACGGCAGTTCTCAATGGAAAACACATTTGTTAGTTACTCGCCACTTGCAAATGCTAAATATTTATAATTTATCGGATTGTAGTTGAAATAATATTGAAATATGAATTGTACGTATATACCATGACTTATTTTATGCAAATTACTGACCCTAATTATGCCGTCTGCTGCACAATTTATGAAGCCCTTGATTACTGATTGAGTAACTTTGACAAATGACGATATTTATTCATTATCTGTTGATGATGATCTGAGCAATAAACATGATATCTTCATTAATCCTTATAACATCACTTAAGTTAAATCCACCAAGCCGAAGGAATAAGGTTTCATATATGGTCTGCGAATTACATATTTATAATCTATGACTTTTATTATTATTACTCCTGCCAAAAAAGTCGCAATACAGATGGACAGGCTGATCTCAATCAATTTGGCAAATAGACAACTTGGACAGTGGAAGTCAAGGAAAGGAAAAAGTTGAAAATCAGGTTAGCTCATTAGCACCAAACAAAAGGGCAACATCACACTTCATATAAGAGTGTTTCTTACCTATGCCCAGTTTCTAAACAGTTTACAATTACAATCTGCCATGTCAATGTAATTGACAGATTTCTATTAAGTGTTTGAGGATTGCGAATTTAAAGCATAATATGAAATTGTTTCTGCTCCTCAGAGATTTTAATGGCATCCTTTAAGATTTCATGATAGCATAAACCCATTTTTATTAACCCTAATAATAATCACTGTTTATCACCCCATCCATCAGATTTTGACAAGGCATCACCTCCACCGATAAAATGAAGCACGATAAGTAAAAATATTAATTTATTGATTTGCTCAAGTGCAATTTCGAGATCGTTACCAGCGAAAAAGGGGACAAGTAAGTAAATAATTCTAGAATCTCCCGAGAAAATATTTTTTAGACCACATTAAAATCCAATCTTAACACACGCGCTTGCAGTTTTTTCTGTGGAAGAAAATGCCTGTGTCTAAAATGTTTTCTTCCTAATTCATACAAAAGGAGCAATGTATGCACAGTGTGCGCATTTTATCTGAAATTTTCGAGTAGGTATACATGTCACTTGGAATATACAATCCACATTTACAAATAATGTTATTCTAGATTGTACAGATCGGCAAAAATGATGAATGAGTGAGTGAGTAGTAACATTTTAATCCTATTCTAAAAAAGCAGAGAGAGAGAGAGAGAGATCCGTATTTGGCTTACGACTTGACATGTTGATCCGATTAGGCCAATTTAAGAAAGAAGCGCGTTTATGCCCTGCTCTTCTCCATCCAGCAAATATAGCTCGCTAACCAACAACAGAATGTTGTTATGTACTTGAAAGACCAACCGACAGACAACTAGGTGCATGTACCTAGTTTGCATGGATGCCCTACTTATATCTGCTGCTCTGCATAAAATTAATAGGTAATTCTCATCCCATCATTGTTGAGAACGTCGGAGATCAACGTCACGAGTAACTTGGCCAGACTGGAGATTTGAGAGTTCTTGTTCAGGGAGAAGAAGGAAAAACCTCTTAGCTGGATGGAGCAAAGTCCATTTTTTTCTAATTCGTTTCGTCCTTTTTATTAGAGTTACCGTCAGTATTCATCCATTCCACCGTGGAGGCATGAGCTTTTGTATGTTAGTTTACTTTCCAGAGTATAATGGACACACTTGTGCCTATTCAAATTCCTACATTTGGTTCTTGTGAAAAAAAAATTTCTCACAACGAATTTGTCAAAAGACGCAATACTGATATATGATATCCTACTCTGTAAATGAAATTATGACAAGTGTATATCTACCTACCTTTCTCCAAATAAAAAGGCGCATTATCATCTCATATAACTTAAATGATAAGTAAATTGAATTTTATAGAGAAAAATAAATCAACGTCACAAGCACGTATGCTTTCAGTAATAGTCTTTAATTCTTGCTGAGAGATTACATCTTGTTTTCTGTCAAAGTCGGCAATCCATAACGCCTCATTTTTGTATCCACTCTCTCTCTCTCTCTCTCTCGCACTTCTTCTTGAGAGTTGTTCAATTGCCGAGCAATTGAAAATTTGTCTGGATGGATGAAGACGCCACCCCGAGTCTAAAATGAAATGC
>JAHZNF010003458.1:0-11006 GCA_027744215.1 Troglopedetes dispersus | reverse complement strand
ATATGATATAAATTCATATAAGCTCATGTATTCTTATTCTCACCGCTCTTTTGACGGAGTACGCATTGGATAAAAACCACTTGCTTAAACATCTTTACCCCTGAATTCAAAGGTGAGAAAAGCTACGGAACACATAAATGGAATGTCCCAGCCTCACTACGTCATGTAACTACAATCAAGACTCATTTTAGCCAGGCACAACCATTCTAGCATTTGACAAATTCAAGCACGTGCATAAATTGCAATACTCCCAAAGTTTTTCTTAAAAATGCACCTGGTTATTTAGGACATCACTAATGGAAGATTGGATTCGTTTCTTACGAATATTTTCGTAGTAAAAAGATCAGAGCAATTCCGCAGCTCATTTCAACAATGCCTACGAAAAGTAATAGTAATGATTAAGTAACTCATTAAAATGGAGGTCATGCAACAAAGAGATGCAAATGAGTACATATATGGATAATTCAGTGAATCGCATTACATAGGAAGGGCTCCACTAGTTTGTACTTCCATTGTCCGTGTGCAAATTCCGAATCTTGTCTCTTGAAAAAGAAATTAATCTCATGCGTATTTGACAAGTAAGCACACACCTTCCTAATTTACTATTAAGTTTTAAGCGGATGAATTTTTAATGTCAAAGAGTATTTATTTCTCTGTTATTTGTTGTATTGAAGGTCGTCATAAATTCATCCCTTTCATTTAGACAAGCATGCTTGCACGTCTTCCTTTCGGTAGCATAAAAATAAAATATTAAATTACACGCCCATTGTTGGCTTCTGTTTTACTACATGTTTGTACAGCTAGAGCTCATTCTTATTGCAAGCAAAAATAGTAAATAATAATAATTTTATAATGCACTTTCATTTCATGCAATGTCGGTTAAAAACTGCAGTCATCTTCATTTCATCTTTACACAATGTCAAGCACAATTGTTGTCTGCTTTCTGTGGTTACAGTCCACGTAAACGCATCAGGCATTCTCTGCTGTATATAGGGGGAGTCCGATTGACGGAAAGTGAATTGGTGAAGCAAATGGTTCCTTTCCAAATGATGAATAATATTTTTACGACCCCTTTTCTACAATCAAGCGGACACGTGTTGAGAACACACACCTAAAAATAAACATGCATTCTACTGTTCAGTATTTTGAAAGTGTTTCACCTACATAAGCACTGCTAAAAAGTTGTGATGGTCTTGGTTGCTTCATGAAAAAGAAAGTTAGAGTTTTGAGTTATGCACGTTCGTCAACGAAAAGTAATCAAGAGCGGACCTCATAAGCCGTTTGAATGTTCAAAATCCTATTCTCGGCTTTTATG
This sequence comes from Troglopedetes dispersus, assembly GCA_027744215.1. Taxonomy (NCBI): domain Eukaryota; kingdom Metazoa; phylum Arthropoda; class Collembola; order Entomobryomorpha; family Paronellidae; genus Troglopedetes; species Troglopedetes dispersus. Next base: position 9,691 of record JAHZNF010003458.1, on the reverse strand, counting down.
CTGCGACACGAGAGCTACATAGGTGCGATGAGAAAATATTTCATTTATCAATAAATGTCAGGATAGACGCTGCGCCACTGTCACGATGAAAATTTTCATCAGCTTAATAGTGTTGTGCCAATCCAAGGGAAGAAGGTTCGCAGCAGGCCACGGGCCACAGGGGTACGCAAAAGGTATTAACACAGGTATTTGACGATTTTAGGGTTTAGGTGCTTGATTGGTTCATTCAAGTTGTACTTTCAAAGTTGCAAAGTTGAGTTTATAGTAAGAATTTTGTTGACATAAACGCTTCTCAGTTTGTCTAGATGAGAGGAGACGTTCAAAATAAAAGAGTCTTGTTTGTTGCATGAAAGTTCCTAAATAAATCATGTTTATTTCGTTTCCACACACTTTGATTTTGTCAGATTTTAGTAGGTTTTTCCGTTTCTGAGGAACTAGAACAAGCAAAAGACAGACAAACATGTTACGACAAGGCGGGCAATTCAGAATGATCACCAAACGTAGAAACATCACATTCACGATGATGGTAGGTCATTTTAAACTGATGACTACTTTTATGTTGCATACAAGGTTCAGAGTAGGACGGTTATGTCATGCACCGTTGTTGATGGCCCTAACAAGTATCACTGTAATGTTTTTATTGATTTGAAATAACTCGTTCTACACTTCTGTTTGACATGCATTGCAATTTGGAAATAATGAATTGAGTGGGAAGATGCTGAGCTAATTATAAAAATACATATACTCTCTTTACAAATGACGAAGGCTACTTATTCTGAAATTTCTACGATAATCTCCTTTCTTACTAAAATACGAACTAATTATCACATTGTAATTGTGGCTGCAAATTCTTTGTAGGTAAATACAGTCAACGTTGTGTTACATTTCACAGGTTCAGATTTCGACAAAATGCAAGGTTGCATGTTTTGGGAATCCATTGAGGTACAGTAAATACTATGACCGACGACCACACACTACCACAGAAAACACTCAATTTCAACCTTCTGGGTAGAATGAGAACTTGTAAATTGCCTTCGTTTAAACGACTGTCATTGCACTATTGCAAATTGCACTTTCCAAGGTCAAAGCAAAAGAATTTTAAGAACATTGCAGCTTGAGGGCCTCCACGTTTAAAGAAAAATGATCATTTAGCATTGTGTGAAAATTGGTCTTATTTTTATTTCGCGCGACAAAAGCTGACTTCACTTGTCACGCCATTCCAAAAATTACGTTTACTATATTACGTGATATTGCTGGTACTTGAGTTCAAAATCGTGGGAGCGACAGGAAGAGGAATTCCCATACATAATAATACATATGAATTGTATCAGTTTAAATAATGCGTAATCGTCATTTATTGCATCCGGTGCGGTGGAAAGTTTTCCTTGCCGATTATGACAAATATGCAAATACGCGACATGTGGTTCCAAAACAAGCAAAGTAAGCTTTAAGATAAGACTCTTTTATGATCTCGAGGAAAAATATAATGCAAGTAAAGAATGCAAAGGGAATTCGCTAGCTAAGCATACAGTATTAGTTTAACTGAATTTACATTTACATATTGTGCTTATGGGACACTATCGCTTGCAATTCATAATTATCAATTAGGTATAACTGTTTTAAACAATTAATCTTAAGCTTAGCAAACAATTCATTGAGATCCACTAACCTTGACTTACATTTCCACTTTGCATGAATTAATTTGCATGCAGTTTATTACATTTTATCCTGAGTAAAAAAATAATACTGATGTTATATATTGTTTTACTATGCATTTTACAATTCGTTCAACCTAAACAGCAAATATAGAACCAAGCATAAAACCACATGCGGCAGGTAGTTGTTCTAATCAATCACCTTCATTGAGCATATAGGAGTAGTAAAAAAATAATCAAAATGTAGTTAAAAATTGTCCATTCATGAAACTTCTGCACTGTGATTAAACATTCAATTATCAATTGCACATGTATCAAGTTCGTAAAAACAGTTGGGGATAATTGAACATTTACACACGATAATTTTTTATAAGGGACACGATCAACAACACATGCACCGTGATGTTCACGTAAATTTTATTTGCAAGAGTTGGATCGCCGCGTTTGCGTTGCACAAGATAATAGGTGATTTTAATGGGGCCAATGTGGTAGTTAGTAAAAAAGCTTTCGACGAATAATTTTTGTGAATTTGGTACAATTACCTCTATATATTTATCACAACTAGATGACAATAAGTAATGCTCCTCGCTGCCCAACAGTGTTTCTACGTAGGTGGCAAACATGATGTAAAGTGAAGTAATTTTGTACCTGTATGAATTCTTGTAAAAACTTGTGTGCACAGCGCAAAAGTTGCAACAATGAATCCACGTAGCCCAGTTGTTGCAGCAATTATTCCTTTTATTTACGATTAATGGAAAGTTGAAATAGAATCCCTAACCAAATTGTGTTATTGATTAGGTGAATGCAGAGAAATGTCTTTGTAGGGCTTTTTGCTTGCTGGCGGCAATGGAGGCAAACATGAGCAACCTCAGTGCAACTGCGTGATAATAAACTGTTTTTTATGGAAATTGATTAGGCAACATTATATGCATTGCATTGTAATAGTTTGGCTACCTAAGACGTGCTCACTCGCTTCGTTTGGATTTGTATTGCTAAAAAAAAGCAATAGTGTGCGCAAACAACCTTAGAATTGGACATATTTTGCGTTTTGATGATTTGACGAATGAGTTAACAGATTTGTTGCGTTCGTATTTTGTTTGACGAAGTGAAATTGTATATGGCAGAAAATATGCAATCGCATCCGGCAGTAGGCAGAGTACTGCAACATGACCTGATTGATTATTTTTGCATGTTTAGTATTGTCAACGCCGTATATGTCGAATCAGCAGTTTGTTAATTCATTTTTTATGCATTAGGTAGTAGTGATCGTATCACTAAGTAAAAGTTGATCACTTAACTTACTAAAATGGAAACGATATTTCACAGCTCACAAAAACGTCGGGCCAGTATACATTTACTCGCCTCGTTACCAAAAGAGCAAGAATAAAAAATTCGATTCTTCCAAATGCCATCATCGAACAGCACTGAACAACGCACGTTACGCCTTCCATCATATACTTAATTTAAAAAATACATAATATCCATCTAGACTGAATTGATCATATGTATCGTTGTCGCTAAATCAAAATATGTACTATTATACCTTTTTTTGCTATGCAGTTCTTTCTAGTAACCTTCTATCTAAACTTTAACTTATTTTTTCCTCAATTGACATACGTTTTTTGTTTTCTACCTCGTCAGTTTGAGAGCACAAAAATACCCAAGTGCATAATATATTAACGTGGGCATTGCCCCAACCTAATCCAACGAAGGCAAGTCAATGCCCCTATGAAGAAAACTAAAAACAGTTTGGTATTCTATTCTTATATGACATGTTATTATTTAATTCGCAGCAAATGAAATACAACAACAGCATGTAGTGAAATAAAACAGGGTTTATTTTTTTCTGTAAGAACCATCTTATTCCCAAAGGCGAAATCATATATAATGCAAAACTAATTGATAATTAGGTATCAGAAAAAGGATGGGAAAAACTGCTCCAGAAGAATAATATCTGAAGAAAAAAAATCCAGTCGACTCTTGTCAAGTGAAGAAGTAAATAAGCCTGTATTCCTATAAATGCCTGCAATTAATTTCAGATTACAATGGTGCATGGCTTGTAGTAATTGCTAAAATTACTCGCTGTCTAAATCCGGAGAGCCTACAGCGTAATGTAGTTTTTTGTATGGTAAACATCACAGACACCATCGTTCATTGCTCTCATGTAAGATGAACCTGTCTTTTTTATGTATAGTTTTATCCGGTTGTGGGACCAGGACAATTTAAATGGCAATTCAATTGAAATTCCGGATAAAAATGAAATTACTAGCCATGATTGGTTAAAGCTAGGATGAGAAGCCGACAATGGAAAAGCGAAGAGAAGAGATAATGAATTTAAGAGAAGGCTAGACAAATATGTACATACCAATAAATCTTGTAGTTTAGTCCTGAAGATTAGCATTTAAAATTCGATTTGAAATGCGAAAATATGATTTAAATCTTTACAATAATTTAGTATTAGTCATGAAGTATACAGTCATGCATCTTTGCAAACCGACAAACATTAGATGATGGAGCGGGGCTAATAATAGAGAACATTTTCAGAGACTGCAAGGGTATAAGATTATCTATGCTTGATATATTTTTCTTTATCTAGTTCCTGTCTTTTTTTCCGATTTGGGTTTTTCATATTTAATGATGGCAGAAATGAAAGTGATCTAATTTTTTGCGACATCATAAAATATCCTAAAATGATGCACTCATGTGGACTATACGCATCATTACTATTAGTACAAAGATTCACTTCACATTATATAAATTACATACCTGCTACTTAGCATTGATTGATTGTATTTGCAAAGAAAGTCTGGGTTGTGGTAGAGTTGCGTTGCACGAGAAAAAACGACTGCTTCGTGGTGAAGTGTTTAAAAAGAACTTTGTGTTTTAAACACATTGATGCTATATTTTTCGAATTTTTCAGGGCTGTGGGCTGTGGTACATTTGGCTGGGACAGGAGTCAAGACAAGTTACCAAAAAGGAGGAGATGACGAACAACAATTAAGGACGGCGCTTGAGGTCACAGTTGTTGGCATGCTGCGACTAGTTCGAGCTTGTTTGCCTCATCTCTCAGCAGCCAAAGGTGAGATTTTAAAATGTACTAGAGCTAAATAAGTAAAAACAGTGGTGTGGTGCAGTATGGCACAATAATAAGTTCGTGAAAAGTGGTTCTGCAAACACAGTTTCAATTCAACTTTGCGTTTACACAAAACTTAAGTAGAGTGTACCATCTCGGGAAGCATAATATATTATTCATACAATATTATGTTTTCCTTATGACTTCCCCAACCACACGTGCATTTCAAAGAACCATAAAAAATAATAGGTAAAGAGGAACGACGTAGATAGATGCCTAAAATTCACATTTAAGCCTCTAGAAATGGAAATATTACACTCACCTCACGGTCAGATTTGTGTTTCAGCCATGCTTTACCTGTATTTAAAATAATATAAACGCTACCCATAGAATTCATGCTATGAACATGTCTAATTTCAGTGCGACAAGATATGATATGAGTTTTAACAGTAATGACGACGTGATCATACTCATGGCGAACTTTGGCATATGGAACAATTTGCAAGTTAAAAGAACGATGTTAACAACTACTTGAGTAAAAAGGCCTATATAAATGGTCGTAGGTCCTCTTGCCAAAACAATTCAAGTCCGGTTTCTAGGGTTTTAAAAGTAATATGAATTATGGATGCCCATGTAAGAGTAATTGGTGCCCATTGTTCCCCATGGTTAACGCACCGACGGAATTGACATTCTTCTAGCGAAGGTATACCTTCATTTTACATGTGGCGATGCTGATTAAAAGGCAAAACCACATCTTCAAGCACGGAAAGAATGATAAAAAATATTAAAGATGCAAATGCCACGCCGTAACAATCCTTAGTCTGAGTGTTTTTTTTAAATTTAAAATTAGTATGAACAGATGCACTGTCCGCGTTTTACAATTGACCATGAAGAACTGCAGTACCACATATTCAACAAAAGAGGTGTATGTTATGATGAAGCTGGAGGCGTGAATCGGTTTTGCTATCACGTTCTATTGTCTTGAAAATTACAATTATATACATATATATCTATATAGTATGTACACTTAGTTGTTCCTTGTGAATTCCTATATGATACAACAATGGGCAGGATTTTTTATTTATCACTTCCGATCTAGCGTACCCGTTGCATCTTTACCAGCTTTCTTAACTACGTCAAAAGCAGATAAAGAATTTGGCTATTGTCGCATATTATGTAGGAACATTTTTCTTGGTTTTTGAAGAACATTCCCAGTTTGTAAAATTTAAGACCAATAAAATTTAATAAGATAGTTTTTTGGCTTTAAGAGGAAATGTTTATTGAATTGAATAAAAATACAAGCTTTCACTGACTACCCGTCAGCATTAACAAGTGTAAAAGTAAGATAATCAGTCTTAGTTTTTTCTGACTGTCTGACTGATACTGAAGCAATTAAAAATTAGGACACAGTTCTACAACTAAAATTAAACCAATAAAATTGCTTAGTTAAGAAATATAGAACCGAGAAAGAGCAGGTTTAGGAAGTTAAATCTTCGAACGGATGGGGTGATGTGATATCCATGCAAACGAGATGTCTGCTGTCAAAGGAATGTTTGTGAGCATTAGAGTTAACATTAAATTGTTGACATAATTTTATGGCAGAGCTAATACAGCCGAACTTTTTTCTATGGAGATGCAATTTAGTCATGATGGTAAGGTATCATTTGTTTGATGAAAATATACAATGAATCCTTTTAGATTTCGTCTTTTTGTGACTAAAATAGTCAGCTCGCGGTTTACACATAAATAACCCCTTTTTATCACTGGTTACTGGCAACATGCACCACAGAAGTGCCTGCAATTTTTAAAATTACCATTACCACTTGTCTGAAAGTGAGATTTTCTGACAAAAAAACTCTTCTTATGAAAACAGGTAGATTTATCATTCTCGGGGCTGATGATGGCATGTCCCTTGGTTTACGTGTGTGGGGAAGTGGAGCAATTGGAATCACTCATGGTGTGTGGACAGCAGCCCGTTTTGCAGCGGAAGGTCTTGCTGCAGGACTTCGAGCTCAACTAAGACCTCACGGAGTTCCAGTCATCTCCCTCCACCCAGATGCTTACTATGCTCAAAGGTTATGTGTGAACATATACTGCGGTATGTTTCATATATATCACGGGGGAAAATTTGCCTTCGTACGTGACTGCGGATAGTCCTCGCGGAATTGCATTTCTTATCTAACTTTCTTTACACCCAAATTCATCCTTTTGAAACACGTATCTCAGTTAGGGGGTGAATGTTGTATTGTTCCCGCACATACATACAAGAATTACGTCAGGAAGGGAGAATGATTTAGTTTGACATCAAAAATACGAAAATTGAGTATACCTATTTACTCATACATTTTACAAACTTTAATTTACCGATATCATACACCACTTTAAAGCATACGAAGGTAATTCTGGTGTGCGTGTGCATTGCGATTGTCTATTGTCGTTGGTAGTCCCTACAGGTAATATGATTGATTGAATGCAGACAATAGAGGAATCTATGTAGACACAATAATAAAAATAGGTATAGTGATTTGCATGTACATTTAAACCTTAACAATCTAAACATCCATACTGAAATGTCTTTGTATGAATGCAAAAGTATGTCACAGCAGCACCACAATGATTTATCTACATTTCTACTAGAATACACTAGAATATACACGAGGTTCATTTTCATCTTTTGAAGTCATCTTACGATTGTCATTTTGTCATTATTTATTTCGTTTCATTTGTACCCATTTCGATTTCTTTCCCGTCTGCATGTCTCCTGATTGAACACGAAGAACAAGGCATGTGCTTGCAAACTCGCAGCAATCGCAACAAGGGAAGCAAAGTTTGCTTTTTAAATAAGCCAAATGATTTTAAATGAATGTAAGAGTCATATAATGCTTTTTGTTTGTTGAAAGAAATAACTATGATTTGTCAGAATCAACTGCATTCAAACCGATGCAATGTTAGTGATTGATGCTGAATCTATCTATCAGCAAACTTTAATCGCATAAGCAAGCAGTGTCACAATGAAGTAATTCAAATTCTTGATGGTGAAGTTCTTTCTCTTCCTGGCTTCTTATTCTCATAAGTGAAGCAATGTGTAACTCGTGTCACTGGTTGCATTTAGAGTTTATTGAAGTTTCTGCACTTTATCATGACAAATGCACATTGGAAGGTTGATAGGTTCGGCTATGCAAAACCCGAATAAATAATATGCTGGCCAATTCTGTAATAAAGGGTGGAAACAAAGCACATCTCAACCTTTAATTCTTTATTAGGGTTGGTTTTTGTAACAATGGAGCAATAAAGTAATCACAATACTGCTTTCTACATGTCTACTGAAAGATAAATAGGAAAGATGAGCGACTTCAGTATAGAGTTAAAAAACCTGTGGAAAGTGGTAATTCCATTTGAGAATTCTGTGAATCAATACGCAAAATCGCAACATTCACGTCGTTACTTTTGAAATTTTCAAATAATAATTTTTCGCGTTTGGGACAGAGTTCCAACCTGATTCCAACGACAATGGAGAGCCAATGAGTTGCTGGTAGATACATCTCTCTGCCTGGAACTCGGCCGCAATTTTAAACAAACCAAATGTTAGTACTAAAAAACCTACTTTTTCAAGGTTTTTGGAAAATTTTTCGAATATAGCGCGAGTGTTCGGCAAACAAAATATAATATCATATAACTTTCAGGTCTTTGGGTCGCACCAAAAATCTTTCAAATTGCAACTTCAGGTATTCATAATTAATTTTCAGCAAAGGAGACAAGCCTTGGTTAACTACTCTGTGCATTTCAAAGATTTATTGAAAGGACTAGTGAGAGGGTTGTTAGTCCTTACATTGATGATCGAATTATGTATAGTTCGGTAGTTCTATTAGTGCCCGAAAATTTTTTGCAGGTCGGTTATTGGTTATTTATTTATTTAGTATTTATTTAAATATTGCAATAAACCTTTTAAGAGATTTTAGGTTTGATCGTCACTCGATAATAAAATGAGTTACACGCTGAATCCTTTCACCTTTTGTCTCTATCCGTCCATCTTATTTTATGATTCCTAATTCCTATGTACTGTTGGGGAATTGCTCAAGAGAATTGCTCTGATGGCAAAAATTTCCACGTTAGATTTTGAGTCAGTAATTTCTCTCCCATTTGTTTTACAATTCTAATAATGTCACCCAATCTTTTTCATTCAAATGTTTTTCTACCCCGACTCAATACAAGCCCACATCAGTAGAAGAAGCTGAACATGTTGTCTTCATATAGGTATTTCGTTGTACTTGCATCATGCCACAGCACTGTCAGACTGTCATTGTCTATATATCAATTCAATGCTTGCCAAATGCCAACTGCCTAGTTCTTAACGCCCCAAATAGGCGAATTGATGCTTTAAATGTTTGACTTTTTCAAATAATGAAATATGTATTATCGAATTCATAAAGCTAAGAACATTCTAATTCAATGCGTTACGCATATTACATTTTGGAATAGATGTACAGCCTGTACAGCTATGTACGCTTCCATGCGTGTACCTGAAAACTTTTGTGATGTTAGTATTTTGTACCTTTACTTAGGGACAAATCGCAAATCAATTTGTTTATCGATTAGGAGGGTGTATGTACGATTCAAATTGCAAAAAGCTGCAGCATCTGCTATCTTTCTGCTTTACTTGATGTTGCCTTCATCATCGGTGGACACGAAAATATAGTTTTCCTCATGTACTAGGTTTGACGTTGACTGGGCTAGTGACCCACACCCAAGCTATCATAATCATAGCCATTGTCCAACTCTGCAGCTCCCCATTTTCTTTTCTTCTCTTCCATTTTTTGAAGTTAGAGACATCCATAAACTATCCTTCATTAGGTAAGCTGGCAACCTAGATATGTCAAATCACTCTTCGAATGAGTGACATGTCCATGTCCCACGTTCAGCAGTAGGTATTGTAGATAACATCACGCAAGCGTCGGTTTGAAAA
>JAHZNF010003457.1:0-12704 GCA_027744215.1 Troglopedetes dispersus | reverse complement strand
GTAACGGTGGATGTGTAGTATCTCGCCCCAATCCGTTCTGGTGGTTCGTCATAGGATGGAATAGGTGCTGGTCTCGAGACAGGAGTGGACTGAATGATGGGCAATGGCACGCCACCCACTGGAGGAGGTTTTGAAGAAGTCGATGAGCTTGACATCATCTCCCTGGTTGTCGAAGATGTGGATGTAGAGGTGTGGTGATGATGATGACTGGAGGAGGATAAATCCTTCTGCGAGCTCTGCAATATTTTTCGGATCATAGGTGGCGTTTTTAAAGGATCCGCTTTTTGTGGTGGTGGAGTCACACCACGATCACTAATGACCTCTCTGGAGTAGCTGGTGTCGCGTAAGCTACTTGTCACTGGCTTCATTGGAGTCGAGGAATAAAGTGGAGCACCAATTCCATTGCTCAATCCTTCGTTTCTCCGCGTCTCGGACGAGGTCATGTATGTCTTCCTGGTTTCTGAAGAAGAGTTCATGCTTTCCATTCCTCCAATAGACCTGCTTGGAAATGCGTCGGTGGTGGTCGAGAAGTCATCCAGGAGACGGTGACTCGACGTGTGGTCGGATGCTGTGAGCCTGTCTGTGCTAAAGTTTGGAAGGTCAACGACATCCCCACCTGTGCCCTTTATCATCGTTGTGTAGGAGGCCTTCGAGTAGAATTCCTTCCGTTCCACTTTGGGTGACCTTGAGGAACCCGATGGAACAATACTGCTTGAGTAGCCAGTTGGTGAACTTGGTCCCGATCCTAATACAACAATTATTGTCAATTGAAGTCAATACTGTGGTCATATGAAATCAGGGTTCACATTTAATGAGAATATAAATCCTACTCAATTCTGTAGTCAGGTTGGCAGGAGCCAAATACTCAATATTTGGGGTTCTCTGCGGCAGCCTATTAGAAGAATGCAGCTCATCTGCAAACGCGACAGACTTCGACTCTGTGAATCTGCCAGGGCTGGTGGTTCCATAGGCGGAGTCCGTAATACTTCCAGAGGTAACTGGCCCACCTCCAACTAGATTTCCAATTTCAACCCATTTCTCGTCCACAGTCTGCGGCGCTTCATCATTAACTTGGGTGCGTTGTGTGAGCCTGTACTCCCGATATTCTTGGGCATTGCGGCTGCGTGAGTCTGTTGGAATAACAGTCTCCTGCAGATCTTCCAGGAGGCGATCTATAAAAAAAAACAAAAAAATTAGCGGTTATAAAGTTGGGTAAGAGGAAAGTAATCATATACGCAAAATAAAATTTCTTTATCTTACTAAGCCGCGAGTCCCATTCACCAGCGCCAGTGACACCTGTTTGCGACAACTGGCCAGTTTTTGTCACAGTCGCCATCACTTCCAGCCGTCAACTTTAATTCCTGTCAACATAAAAAGCATGCTAGTGTATTAACCTTCTGTGTACATTTTTACTATTTTATGTACTCCTGCAATCTTTGACCAGAGACATTTACATTTAACAGCTTAAGCTCAAACTTGAAAAAAAATTGAAGCACCTCCTTAAATTAACACACACTCCTTACATGGAGGATCCAATAGTCATGAATCCACCACCGTCACACTATCTGCTGCACGTAGACTCCTCTCGTGACTACATATATACTTTTCCCCTTCGACATCAACGAAAAGGAACAAAATGATTGAAAGTTTTTTTTTTCACAACTTGGATTTCTCCTGGCGAAAATCAGGTTAGCAGGATCACATCATCTCTCTTTGTGTTGAGTCTATTAACAACGTCCTGCCTCCTTCCAACTGATTATGCAATCGTATGTAGTAGTGTGTCGTGTCCCAATAGCGCAACTACCTACACGCTTTAAGCCGGAGCGGAGTGAAAATGTTTTTGCAAATCAGTGTCTGACTCGAAAGAAGTTGTGGGTGTCCCCGAACAAGAAGCGCAAAGGAGCATTACGAACAAGTTCTTCATTTTCTTCTTTTATTTTTAGACATGTTCTTTCTTCGCCATGTTAATTATACTACTACGCGCATGTGTGTAAACATATGAGCGAGCGACTAAAATATACACACATAATTTTTGCTCGTTTTAAACTGAGCGTATTCAGGACGAGAGACTGATGAGAAGGAGGAAAATTTTCATGTAGCATGAAACTAGTATAGTTTACTTTTTTCGGACCTTTTGGAAACCATCCAGTTTCCATTTTACTAGCTCATCCAAATTAAACACGTTTTCAGGAAAAAAATCAGGTCACTGAAAAAAAAGAACGTTCAAGTACTGATTCTCTCTTCCTCTTTCTGCAAACCTTTCCCTCTCTCCCGAGCCTTTTTTATGAACAGTTTGGTTCTGGTTTCGGATTATAATATCAATATTATTGTGTAGTATTTACATTATATGTATTTCTCTTGCTTGATTATGCAACATCACACACAGGCCGGTCTGTATCCTTGCTTCACCATTAAAACATAATCCTCACATTAACGGAACAACGAAGGAAGTCTATATTGCGGTGCTTGTAACATAATAAAATTTTAAACACTCATTTTCGTATGTGCAGATTTACTTTTCTAAAGGAAATAAAATACAGCAACAGAAGAAAAAAAGTGGCACAAGAGCACACTGTTCACGTTTCAAAGGAAGTTTGTGCTCATACAAAAAAAATCTTCAATAATTTGCAATTTTCAAATGATTACATGTTTCACTGATCGCTGATGTGTCAACAAAAGTAATCATCATCATGATTTTTGGCTTCACTCACTAGGTTGTTATTTCGTCTTCTGACAGAATTAGACTTAACGGATGGATGATCTAATCCAACTCAAGATATTATATGCAACACAATAATCATCAGCTTTCGAGTTCACGTTCGACATCAGCAATGGGGAAAAAATGAGTGGGAGCATTATAATAAGCGTCGAGTGTGAATTGGTTGTTACAGACTGTGTGCAAACACACACATGTACATATGGGGATTTTTATAGTTTTTTTTTCATGGATGACGACGAAACAGACAGATTCCTGCTAAAGTGGAGGGATATTATGGAGGAGAGTAGTGGATGGATCCTTGTGTAATCCTATTTTAGCACCCAAGTGCAAGGTGAATTTCTTTGCGAATGAAAAGGTCGGTGTGTAAAAAAATGCACATGGACAATGGACAGCCATGGCGTCATCTCTGACAACCAAACACCCACAGATTTCATTAATGGCATGGTAAACTTTACAGTATGTGTGATGAGCGGAGTCAGAGCACTTAGAACAATGTGCTAAAATGAAATCACCACCACGTCTACTAATAATTGGCATCGCTGGATCCTTAGTCGGCTGAGGTTTTGTGTCTCCGTTCCAAATGCTGTAAAAATTTGAGTCGGATCACTTTCGCTTCTGTCATTAGTAATAATTATTTATGAAGACAAAGTGCTTTTCACCCAAGCAATTAAAATTAATTCGGAGTGCAGTGATAATAATAATAATGTAATCATAATGGAGACGTAACGTCCATTATCCAAAAACGGTTCATTGCCACCAGTAAAAAAAACTGTACACAGACTATTCGTCGTGATCACAGGCATCATCTCCTCTTACCTTTTAGAGATAGTAAGGTTTTATGTTATTTGCATTTTAATGATAATAATAAATTCTCAGTAGTGTGCACAGGTATTTGTCTATGTGTACAATGGGCTTATCATGATAATGGTGATGAGTGAGGGAAGGAGACCTCATTGTCCCAAATCCACATGTCCATGTTTGGACTGCTCAATGCTGCAGTGAGAGAGACACAGAGAAATAAAAGGAAAACTATCCTTGGGAATTGGATTGTCGTCTCTGTGTCTTCTCTGACGATACATAAGTTCTGTGTATGAAGAACGGACATGTCAACGTTTATGCGTGCGTGTTAAAGTGTGGGCAGCAAAACAAGACAACATGCAAATCCCTTGAGCATTTCATATATTTTTACTCACGCACTCTATAATAATCACTAAAATAGGTATATGATATTTTCTTTCAAGACATACGCACAAAATGAAAAAAAGAGAATGCAGAAGTGCACACACGTGCATGGTACGCATATTTCTTTATACCATTCCAATTGGCCATGAATACGATTGAAAAGAGAGATGAAATAAAAAAAATATTGTTTGCCTTCCTTTTCCTATTTACAGGTTTGGGCATGAGGCATCCGTCCGGCCACGTGAATATTGAAAATCATTTTTCATCGTCTTTTCAAAACTTTTCCTGGATTTAATGCAGAACATGGGAAAGGGGAGCGTGAAAAATTTCGACTAGAACATTTCCAAATTGTAAGAAGTGTCCTAGGTCAACGGAAACCATGTTTTTATAGAAAAGATATAAAAATCTATCCTCAAATCTTATCAGAAAAACGGTCAAATGCAGCTGTTCAGGTTGTAATGCAAAAAATATGCCCGGAGCAGTAAAAAGCAACCAAAGTGGTTGCAACAAATAAAGATTAATAGAAATAGAGAGTCAGAGATGGAACATTTTAAGTTTGCATATTATACACACATACCTGCAGGGCTTGTCTGGTTTATCTTGTGTGCTCTCAGTTCTCCACAAAAAACAACAACGAGAAAAGCAAATGAAGTCTGGGTCTGAGTCTGAAGTCACAGCAGCAACAGCAGCTCAAATCACAACACAATCAATTCAGTGAGTTTATTAGTTGAGCAGCAAAAGCAGGTTTGTTATATAATGCACATGTGTATACCGGTTGCTTGAGCTATTTTGCACTCACTAAAATGCACTAATGCTGTAACGTGGGGAATTTTGACGGGTGGAATAAAATAATTTTTTCCTTTCAAATGCTGATGGTAAATAACGAACCGCCAAGATACTTTTCGGACTTTCCAATGTCAAAATAATTTTGTGAAACAATATTTTTCAATGTCTACACTTATTTACAAGATTTGAGCGGAAAGAAAAATCAACAGGCACTTGACTAATTTTTCTAAACTGAACTATTTCTTGAACATGGCAAAAAAAATACAAATAAAAAATTAACTGACTAGAAAATTTCTGTCTGGTTTCAATCGATGGCACAAAGAACAAAAGAATGGTTGTGTTTTCTTTGTTTGGCGATAATCGTCCGTACTTTGAGAGCATCCCCTTGATTCTCCACCTGCAATTTCTTCTCTTGGCAGTGACGGCAATGTGGTGCGTCCTGTTTTTTTCGTTGGTCTTTCTAAACACAGAGCCAAATGGCAACTGAGTTGACTGTTTGTCTTTTTTGGGGCAACCAACCAGCCGAAAATTGTACAAGTTCAAGACGATCTTCTCTGTTACATCTTCTCATCCACCGTTTGTGAAGGAAAAGACGTATGTTATGCATTATTATAACGTGCTTCTGAGGAGACATGGAAAGAAGGAAAAGAAGTCTGCAGAAGTAAGAGCAGCCCACGTCCTTTTTTTCATTTTCATTAGTCATTTCATTACATATCATTATTGTTGCATGTCATACAGGCTCTCTATAGTAGGTACCAATAATGTGATGATGATCTTGTCTTTTCGCCTAGAGAGATAGAGAGAGTCAGGAATCAGTAGTGACAAAGACACCATAGGCAAGAAAAGAGTTGCCCACGAGAGAAATGCCAGAATAGAAGCCAGATAAGTCGTTACATCATCACCAGCCCTATTTTATTTCTAGCTGGTGCCATCAACAAAGTGTTTCTTTTGCGAGATGGAGAGCAACAAGTTGACCACCACCACACCAACTCACTCCAGTCAATCTTATATTCTTAAGTACATTCCACTATTGTTTGGCGCATATAAAATGATTATCAGGTTTATAGTTTTTTATTTACTTTGGCAAATTTGAGGATTGTGGGTGGATACATGGACATGTGAATCATCTGATGAGGACACCTTCTGGCTCCCGCTGGCGTCTCTTGTCGCCAAAAACAATATATATTCTCAATTCGACACACATTCAGGCTGATTGAAATTCAGCAAGTTTGTAATTTCTATCCCCTGGATTGTACAGAATTATGATGAGCTAGCTGGCTCCACGTGTTCCTTATACGAACGGGTTGTCTCTTTCGCAAGTCGGAATTTCATTTTCCCAATCAACTCATAAAATCTTTGATCTGGTCTCTGATTACTTACCACCGTCGTCGTCATCCAGGTTCACGTAAGCATGAACGCCTTCGCGAAAAAATTATTGTTGCTTTTCATCATCATCGCCATTTATCATTATGCAGCGACGTCAGTCGATGGACATACCAACATTTCTTTACAAATTATATTTTTGCACAGCCAATTTCTGATACCCAAAGGCGAAACTGACTGATTTTCGTTTCAGTTTCAATCCTACTCAACCTTTCCTTGAAAAAAAAGATGGTTGGAATATAGTATTAAGGAATATTTTTTAAAGGTTTCTAGTACACACATGTGTCTAACTAAACTTGGTTCGTCAGAATGGCTCTGATGCAAAACTGTAATGAAGCGAAGAACATGACAGGGAACTTATTTATGCTCACGAGAGTAAAAATAAATAATAATAATAAACGGTTGATATTGACGGTGCGAGAGTGCACAAAGGTGGATGTTTTACGCACCTTTTCATTAGCTGGCTGGTACATATACATACATTTGAGTAAACACTGTTATTATTATTACGACAATAGCAACCTTGAGGCTTCTTTCGATGTTTTGGATGATGCAAAGCCTTGATTGCGCTTTTAAAGAAGCTTATTAAGTGTGTACCTTGTGGTGCTTAAATGGTACCTTTGTTAAAGATCTTATGATGCATGTGGAGTTTACGGTCACATCCAAAAATGGCAGGAGGAGCTGTATGTAATATGCTGAATGTTGATGTAAAATAATTTTGGTTCGAGAGTTTTACATTTCGCATTAATATCTCTCAATGAAGAATAGAAGGATTCTCTTATTCTGTCAATCAGTCTAGGAACCTTGTTGTCAACAAAGTATGAATTTTTTTTAGATAACGCAAAAGATTACATATAGCACTATGCATTATCATGTGGCTGTGTAAATAGAGGAAGTGAACACTTCTCCCGCATATGGAAGTGTCTCCTTGTATCATTTTCGGAACACAAATCCAGCATCTCCTGTACATTCTTTGTTGTTGAGGTTGTTGCAGATTTAATGCTTGGCTGAGGTGGTTCATAAAATACTAAACGTAAGAACATTTACCATGAGATCCAATGGGAAGTATTATGTAGTATATATCGGAAACAAGTTTTGTCACTGTTGGACAGAATTGTACCTCTGATAGGAGAGGGATGTTGTATTAGTTTATGAATAAACTTCAAATAATAAATTCGACAAATCTTACATATTTTCCATTGCAATCAATCCGTTTGTTTCTCCCGAATTTGGAATTTGCGACTTTGTTTACTTAAAAAAATATCATATATTTTGTTGCAGTCAACGCATGTTGCAAACTTGCAATGCAACCAATAACTATTAAATTTCTGAGCAACTCATTAAAATATGACCGGCCTACGCATGTAAAGAATGAAGCGTGAATCGAATTTTTCACGAAAAAGAGTGCTTGTAAATGATGTGCTGCATGCAAAGGCAATAATAGTAATAATCACAATCAGTAGTGTGTGGTTTGCGTACGCAGAAGCCCACCCACCCAAAAACAATGAATGAGCAGTGTGCCTTTTTAAGGTAAAAGTTGTTCCGGATGCGCTGAGAAATAAAGGTTGCGAAACAGTCATCATCATCTCACGACTACCCCTACCTATTACATAATCTCTTGTAAAAAGGTATCATCAACTTAAACTGAATAACCGATGAACAAGAAAGATATGACGATATATGATCTTCAACCCACCACCACCGTTTTACAAAATGGCAAAAAAGACAATACCACCTCCACTTGCTCAAATAAGGAAAACACGTTTCGTAACACTTTCCCTATGGTTCTCCATATATTGTTCCATGACAATTTTGACCGGTAATAAAAATTGGTTACGATTGGTATGACCTTTTGGGAAATTAAGTGCGATAAAATGTTACTGCACAAGGTGTCAACGAAATAAAAATTCAAATATGTCAATTAAGATTTTATTGTTAGCTATAACTTTTGAGAAAATGATATAGTTCGAGCATCCAAGCTAAAACTAGTTAAGTGAGAACATCATTTATTTTTTGTATAAACCATTTTGTAAATCGTGTGAGGTAATTATTTTTTAGTCAAAACATTGATACATGCACTCAAGGTGCACTTGAGGTGACTTGAGGTGCTGCTGAAATACTTCAATATTGAGCATTATACCAATATCACTTCAAGTATTATGTGTATCAATTTTGAGATATAACATAAAAACAAGCCAATGCTTATTGAGTAGTATACATGACCGCCTACAAGTAAAACTCGATCCATCAGGAGGACACTCAAGGATATTCAATTTACCCCACCCTTCAAACATAATTTCGGAATTGCAATAAGCATTTGGCAGTTGACAAATTAGATTGATTGATGCTTGCAACTAGTCAAACAAAATGTTTAGACCCATTGGGAGTGAGAACCATGCGGAAAATGTTTGTTGGCTCGTGCCTCCGGACGACAATTGTAATGGACAGAGGTTGGTGCAAAAAGATTAGATGGAAAATGACAATGACAACTCGAGATGGGTTGAGTTATCGTTGGGAATATTAGCATATTACATAATTGATTAATAAAACACTTGCTTTGTAGATTCAAATCCCCTTTTGCTGCCAAAGTGCGGTGGGACTGCTGGTCACAAAAGATTGGCTGCTGTAGAACCATGGGACCACCGCCCAAAATACTAATAAATTGTCCAGAACAGTTTCTCAGAAAGCACTCGAGACAAGTGCCCGTATTCTTTTCACAAGATGGTATAACAAAAGTTTGTATAATTTGCCAAGTTAGTTTAGCCTGCAAAAGGAAATTCAATAAATTAATTTAAATGCAAAGAGCTCCGCCTCACGAAGTCAACAAGTTTCAAGAAGTCAGAGTCACAAATTCAGTCCCAGTCGAACCTAGAAAATATCGATGAATCACCAAGAAGTCGAAATCGCAAGAATGTTAAGCAGAAGGAATGTGACATCCCCCGTCCACCAAGTCGTATGGGTCTGTTCCGCCACCCTAAAGAACCAACTTATGAGGCAAAATATAAGCTCAACCGGTTAGCAAATAGAACCTGTGACTGTGAGAAGATGTTCTGGGAGGATCTAATCAAAGCGACGGAATCTGCTGGGCAGAACGCAGCTAAAAAGGAACAAATGGGCGGGGAAGGTAATAATGACAATAGTCCGAATTCGAGTCCCAAAGATCATATCCGCGCAAATGCTCTAAACGTTATAAGAATGCCAGCGAGACGAATGAAACGCTGCTATCTAGACAAATCTGGGGTCCACTTGATTGACATGTCGGATTCTCCCTTTGTTCTTCGACCTGGATTTGGTAAGGTACCCCAATACATTTACAGGAGAAAGCTAGAACTTTATCAGAGGGACTTGCTGACTAAAAGTGCACTCCAGTCGGCAGCAACCATGGATCAAATGCCGCCGGATGTTGCAGAAAGGGATGCAGTTATCAGAGGTTTGAAGGAGCATTGGCAGGATCTCCAGGACGAATATAATTCATTACCACTGGAAAGTGAGCCTGGAAAGCCCTCTCCGAAATTGGAAGCATTGAAAATCAGCCTGGAGACTAGAATGGGCGAGGTGGAGCAAGATCTCAGACTACTCATGAAGACCAGAGTACTTTTCATTGAGGATGGTCCATAACCTTGTAGTGGTATTCAGTAACACAAAAACTCAAAGAAAGTTCGACGGACTAGGTTGTAGCAAGTTGTTGCTTCTTGCTCAATTCTAAATATCAATCAGCAGAAAGTAAATATGTCGCATTGTTGTTCATAAACCCGAAATATAAAAGTTATTCCACATATATGTACATAACTTATTGAAAGAATGTCTTCATATATGCAATCATTTTCACCAGCAATTGCTGCCGTCACATGAAAACACATACGAGAGTGACATGATAATATTAGTAACACAATCGCGGCACATCAAACTCTGACGTAAAGGCTGCACTCCCAATTGAGTGACATCCTCAGAGCTGTGAGACAAGGACTTTTGAGGGACATGATTTTTAAATGATTAGAAAAATTACTTATTGATTAGTATGAATATACCACAAATATGTCATCCTTTTACGACAAAACACCCCACATAATTTTATGCACCAATTTTTTAACACTTCCTACTAGTCTGGGAATTTTTCGTTTTGGTAGTGTTTTACTTTGTGCCAAAGTTGTGTTGTAAAAAGTACGATTTGTATCCCTCAACAAATGTCACTTCATCTCCTACAAACAATGATCACATAAATATTATCAGCACCAACATAAGACATGACAATGTACTTACTATAATATAGTTTGTAAAATATGTTGTTTGCACCGGAGAAAACGATAAAAGTACTTAGCATTTTCCCCTTGAATGAAACACGAAAATCCTCTTCCACGACTCAAATTAGTGACAGGATTGAAAATCAATGTTTCTGGACAGCCATCAATCATCAGGAGTGTTATTAAAATGTTCGTGTAGCCATGATCTAATTAAGTCAGATTGATTTATAATGCCATAAAACTTGCAGACAAACACAGACTTCGATACTGGAAAAAGTTGACAATGGACACTGCAAGTCGACATTGTACTTTGCTTCACAATATAAAAATGTTAATAGGTTTACAATATCGTTATAAGGTTAATATGAAGTTCACGAGGGGTCATCTCTAATTCAAACAACCTTTCGAAAGAATTCTTCTGTTGTTTACGCCGATCCGCAAACATTGCCAAAAGATCAAAATAAAATTGACCATAGAACATCCCATGAAATGATTTGATTAATAAAGCAAATTAAATGAACTCATAAGACGTACTTCCCGATCCCACTTTTCCTTTCTTCCTGACTCGCCATCATCACGTACCTGAATCGCAAAGAAAAAACGTATAGCTTCTCTGTTCAAACGTCAAGGAGTTAAACACAACGAGTGTTATCAAGCACAGTGGGGGAAAAGGCAAGCACACTGCATTGCAATCATTTTGTCTGATAAGCGAGGTAGTGTTTATTGTGATATTTTTGTCGAGCCTTTGTTGACACAAAGGCGAGCGAATGTTTGCTGCTCCTCTTGTCTGTCAGCCTAGCCTAGTTTCTTTTTTACATTTTCCAGCGAAACATCTTCTCTCTCTACCATGGTCTGGCAAGTTATCTTTGGGTATCTGCAACAACAATATACCGAATACCGGCAAGCATATACTGTGCATGACACCATAGATAACAACATTGCGGTCAACATCACCGATAACTGCCACGAGGAGAAAACAAACCAAGTTGAACTCCAGCAACCTAAGCGAATTCTCTGATTCTGCAGAATGTCCCCGAATCTCGCGAAGTCTGGTACTCAAATATTAGAGACTGAGTGATTTTTTTACCTTTTGCAAATCTGTCACACATTACCCCAATGTCGCTTTCTTCGTCCAGACGGTCATTTTTGGTGAGTGTATTAACATTTTGTGAAGTTTAAGAAAGAATGAAATAATCGTAAAACTCCACACTTGCGAAAAAACATTTTATTAAAAATTTCTTTCTTGTTGGTCCAGGCATGTCTACTACTGTTTATGCAGGCTTGGGTGGCGGAGGGTGATCCTCAAAAGGCACTATATAGCTCACCAAATGGTCAAATGATACACCTTCAATCTCCATCTTCAACCTGTGGGGTAAATACTTCCATTGTTACATTTTACGTTAGAGAAAGCAGAGAATTCTGTGATTGGTTTGGTTATTAAAATCTTTATTACTACAATGAATTAATTGCCCATCATTCAAGAATTGCCCCGCCGGGACGCAGAGAGAAGTTGTGTCTGGCCCGTACTGTGGACGCTGCATTGCTCCAACTCAGTCTTGTGCTCAAGGATACTTTCAGCGTAATGGTCAGTGTCAACCCTGCCCTTGTCCTTCCGGAAGGTATAATTAATAGTACTTTTGAGGCAAAAAATATTGAAATTTTGGCATTCCGTAAAATAATCATTGAAAATGTTCAAAAGATTTGGCTCATCCTGTTATGTGGATGCCAATGGGCAAGTGGTTTGTGACTGTGCAAGGGAATATTCAGGAAACGATTGCAGTCGATGTGCTCCTGGAGCACTTCAGAACACTATCCCTCCGTACAACTGCTACTTTCCCAACAATACTAACTCTTTCTCCGTAAATTGCTACGGCGGAAATCGATGCCAAAATATTCCGACCATTACCCAGCCAAGGCAGATCCCATGCCCAGTAGCCCAAAATGGAGGCTGCGGTACATCGTGTCAAAATGGAGGTCAGAGTGGAGGTTGCGGCACATCGTGTCAAAATGGAGGTCAGAGTGGAAGTTGCCAGACCAGTTGCCAAACTACATGCGGCACTCAATGTACATCTGTTACAAATAATGGAGGTACTCAATGCCCTTGCCCAGGTCAGTGCGGCTGTCCTCCAAATGGATGTCCAGGAAGTTGTCCGCCTTGTGCTACACCACCCACGATACCGCCTTGGACTACGCCGCGACCCATTTGTCCTGGGCCCATTAGCTGTCCTCAGCCACCCACTAATCCCTGTCCTCAATGTCCTCAGCAGTCATGCCCTTCTTGTCCAAACCCCATTGGACCGTGTCCTCAGTGTCCCCCAACTCAGCCGTGTCCTCAGTGTCCCCCAACTCAACCGTGTCCTCAATGTCCCCCACCTCAACCATGTCCTCAATGC
>JAHZNF010003456.1:0-13851 GCA_027744215.1 Troglopedetes dispersus | reverse complement strand
CCGGAGTGCCCGTGTTGCTCCTCGACCTGGGCGAGACGAAGTCAAGAGACAAGCGGCGCATCCAAATTGTACTTGCGGAGCTCGGCTCCGGCTTGGCTCTGTGGAAGGACGTGATCGATAATCTCAGCAGCTACAAGGTCATGGAAGGATCTCATACTTTTCACACAATGCACTTGTCCACCGACCACACAAAAATCATAGGACTCAGCTTCGACGACGAGGAATGCGCTGAAATGTTCTACAAACAGGTGGATAAGCTCACCTCCGACTTTGCAAATATTAGCCTGTCCGGCTCGAAAGTCAAGTCGAAGAAGGACAAGGGCAGCTCCAAGCTCTCCATCAAGACCAAGTTTGTCAAGCCAAAGAAGAGTGAGATTTCCCAGCCTTGTGGCTTCAACCATATTTCCTCTCTCACGTCCACCGACAAAAGGAGGTTCCCCTCTCTCCAGAATTTTGTGATTGGGGGCTCCAACTCCGGGGCGAGTTCAAAGGGCTCCCAGGACGGAGATGAGACTCCTGATCAAGTGTCATCATCCTCCCACGAGGATTTTGTGTCAATGTCACCACTAGCCTTAGCTGACAGTCATGGGTCTGACATGCACTTTTAGACTGGAAAAGTTACAACTTTTTTTTTCAAGGCAAAATTTTTTTTATGTTCCTTAATTTTTGCGCTCCACAACAACTTTCGCCATAGCTGAATATTTTAGTATAATTACAACTATACTTATTACTTATTTTAGGCAGAAATAGTTTTATTTTATAGTTTGTTCTCGTTCGCGATTTTTGTTTTGTTGTAGGATAGTAGTAGTTGTGTACCTTTTTTGTTTTGCCACAGGTACCTTCCCTAATTAGTTACTAAATATACTACCCTGATAAGTATATTTAAACTTAATATTACGATTTGTGGTAATATTAGCAAATAAAACGTGTGACATGAGTGGGTGCAATATTTTTTTTCCTCATTGCCTTATCGCAACCATTGATCAGAAAATTTTTGCGTAAAGAAAGCTACTTAGCACACGCGAATTCTATATTAAGATTGAGTGATTCTGATTGGGAAAATTGAAAGGCTGCTATCTGCATAGTGCTAATTAATTACGGTGGGAAGTAGAAGTCAATAAAGACTCATTAGATACAAAAATATAGAGTAAAGCAAAAGTTTTCGGAAAGTGAGATTACATAAAAAAAGAAAATTTAAAGCGTGCTATTAAAAAATCAGTAGAAGTAGTAGTAACCAGCTTCCTTGACAATCCGGCCAGACAATGGGATGATGATGCATACTGTAATTTTAATTTAATTAGGAGAGCACTCTCCATTGCAAAAATAATAAAAAAAACTAATAAAAAATATTTTGTTCGGAAGGTAAAGGTACAAAAAATTGCATATACAAAATTATAGTTTTCGTAGATTAGTTGAAATGAACTTGTAATAAAAAAATAGAGTAACTTTTCTGTGTATTGGAATTTTATTGGTGAGAACCCGGCAAAAAACCGGTATTGGTAAGTAGATGTACACAATAAAAAATTTTTATCAGGCTTATCATTGCGGCTATTATTGTTGGTAGAACAGAAAGTATTAAAATTTGCATTTATAGATGTTTTGCAAGGAAAAAAATTGAGTAAATTAGTGAGTGATCAGTTATGTGAACATTGGTAAGGTAAGGTTACCCGCTAGTAATTAAATCACCATTAAAAATGTAAATGAGAGGGAAATTAGTGGAGACAATGAAAACATTAAAAAGACACACACACACACAAAGTCACGGTAATACTAATTTACCCAACTAAAGAATGAGGAATAGAACACGTATTTTTTGTTTCTCTTTCTACTCTGAAAATACAGTGGACTGATCATAACAGAATAAAAAAAATGATAAGGGAAGCTTTGTTGTTACACTGCTTCCATTTATTGTTGTTTTTGTTTCTGCGCACCTTTAAATTTTTTCACCACTTGATAAAGCAATCCATGTACATAGCAAATTTTTAACTTTTTTATTTAAGATAAATAAAAGCGCACCATTTTTAGTTTTTTGTTTGTTTTTGCGAAAGCTAAATAAAAAACGGAATTTAGAGACATTAACGTTACCCAGAAAATGTTTTTGAGTCACTGTATAAAATTATATATTTGTCGGATGAAATCTTGTGACTGAAAAGGAGGAAGTGGATCGAGTTACATTAGAAAATTTTAAAAAAAGTTCGCGTCCTTCGATCAACTTGTCCTTGATTGGAAATTATAGCAACTTGTACATAAATTAACGTTTGTTTTAAAGATGTAAAATTGTTGGATCAATGTTGAGTGCTGTGTTGAGTATCGAATGAATGATAATTTAATAAAAAAAATCAAGTGGTGACTAGTACAACGACTCTAAAGTCCCTTTTACTAATAAATATGTCTAAAGTTGTTAATTAATTAACAAAGTGTAGGTTTTAACAAAAATGAAAAATGCAGTTAAAGAAGGTTGTTACTCTAGCTAAAATGTTTGTTACAAGATTACTGTGTATCCGTTTTACAAATTGCTACTTATGAAAGAATCCAGTGTTATCTATGATTAAGCAAAGTAGTGTAAAATATATAGTTGAGTATTCACAATAATTAATATATTAAATAATGAATCCATATTATTGTCATCAAAGACACTGGTAATTATTATTAATTATTATATTATTATTATTAAAATTATTTTTAACCATTACAATTGAACATTGTTCTTTCTTGGAGGAGGGGAAATTGAGTCGAGATTTATAAAGATGATTTTATGAATCCATTATTATTATTACTACTACAAAACAATTTACATACTGAAAACGGAAAATGTTTGCTACTATTATGTAAAGTCAAGGCAACACACAAACAAACGATTGTGAGATATTGAATTTAAAAACGAAGTAAACAGTAATACCAAACTTATATACCAAAAAAAATAATAATCTTGATAAGGTCTACTCACCTTCTTTTATTTCTCTCTAATCTTTGTCTTCATTTTACTCTCATCAAGTCCAACACATGATGGATGATTAAGTGCACGGAAGATTAGCATATTAACTTCCAAACAAAAAAAAATGAATAAAGAAAGGCAAAAGATAATTTATGGACACATAATGCATACACGTGTAAACCATGCACACCTACACACATGTTTGTTTTTATAAATAAAACAAACATTCTCATCTGCATTCCCTGCTCCTGCCTGGAGAGAAAAGAGTGATAATAGGTAATACCACAACTCAAATAAATTGCTGGCTTGAGACTCTGTTTGTGTCAAACATAATCATCAGCTTGAAACCCAAGGAGCCTCCCTTTCTATTTTCACTCTTTTTTATATTTTTCTCTCTCAGAAAGCCAACAACAACGCTTTCCCTTGACTTGAAATATTCAGGATGTAACCACGAGAAGAAAAAAGCCTGTATCCATTTCTCTGGTGAGGCACTACAAACTAAATGGATTGGTAGGATCTCTCTCTCAAGTTTCCTCTTTTCCAGGTTTCCTATTTTTCGCAGGCTTTCCCTACTTCCTTCCTTCCAGCCTTTTTTTTGCTCTATTCAGAGGAGGATATAATAATGAAAATGGAAAATGCACACGGGCTTAAAAAATATATATACGTCATCATCACAAAATTATTCTCGTCTTCATCATAATCATGAGAGATACAAGTGTTCGTTTTTTTTGCAGGAGACTCTTACCATTCTCTTCATTTACCTGACATACCTATAGATAAAACGAAAAAAAAGAGCTGAAGCATGTATGTATCTATAATGTAGAAGTGGATGGAAGGGGTAGATTTTTTTTATTCTCCAATTTTATTTTCATGGTTATCATCTTTCTCTCTCTTTCCCCATTTTCCTCGTCACACTGCTCCGTTTTTTTTATTCTTTTAGTCCCAAAGAGCCAGTCAAGTCGGGAGTGAGTGAGTGAGCGTTTCTCATCAGTCAGCAAAATGGCACGAAAAGAAAAAAAAACGTTTTTTAGTTGACTGGATGTAGTGGTATGGGATATTTACGACAGATTGAAAAGCAGCTGTCTGAAAACAATAAACAACAATAATGTATTATCCTCATCATCATCGTCATCATCATCACTTCACAACAACAGCAGAGCAGAGAGTCTTGAGAAAAAAATTCTTTTTTATTTTTTTCTCTCTCTCTCTCTTCGACAAAAAAAAATGAAGCAACTCTGTTTCTTGAGCTATGCAGTTTGGGAAGGAAGAGCAGGGATAAAAAATGAAATAAAAGAAAGAGGAAAAAATAAAAGGTTGATCAAATGATGAACCATAATAAAACACATAGATCTTCAGTGTCTCGCCATCATCTCCCACTCTGTCTATCTGATCACAACACACACAGTAATTCTGCGTACTCCACCGATTGGTTCACACTTTATATTTTTTTCCTATCTTTCTTTTTTTTTTGCAGACACACGATTGACTGTATATTTTTTTTGTTCGAGGATGTTTCTTCTTTCCAAAAGCTGAGCTGTGCAGCCAAATACTTTGAAATATGTATATTTGGGTTGACATCTCCTCCAACTAACTTGACTTAACTCTGAAAAAAAAATAAAAGAAAACTAAGACTAAGAAATACAATAAACCTGGCAAGGTTAATATAAAATAGCGGGAAAAGAAATTTAAAAATATACTTTTTTCAAAGTGGAAATGTTTTAAGTATACAAAAAAATTGGGGAGAAATGTTTCATCTTTTTCATTTCAACACTGAAAAGACAGACACACACGCGAGACGAATCATATATATGTAGCATTCTTTCAGTTGCTTTCATGATAATAAAAATAAAAATGGAAATTTTCTCTTCCAACTTCCAACTTGTGGGACAAGACTGAGAGGCAGATGGAGATAAGCTGTAAAAACCATGTCATTTCATATTATGTCTCTTTTTCATTCTTCATGAATTCTGTGTACACAGTACATCTCTCTGCTGCAAGTGCAAAAAAAAATATACGACGAAGTAGCACATCCATCCAAAATTGAGAAACAAGGGAATCCATTGTTTTCTTCTTGTCATTGCATCATAATGGTGTGTTGTGCAATTCCATCCTTTGAAACACAGTTTCCCCGTCAACTGCCTCCGCTCTCCTCATTCTTATTGTCAGGTTGGCGAGAGAAGGAAGTCTAGTGAAACTAGAATTTGGAAATGCTCACTGTGCCCCCCACCACCACCACCACCACCATTCACTTAAAATTCACCACTCCAATTTTCTTTATGTTCTACAATGAAAATATAAAAAAAAACTGAGTTGTAGCTCTCACTTCACTCAAGTATTTCGATTGTAATTGGTGTCCAAACACTGTATTTTTATTCATGGAGGAATGTGAGGAGTTGGAAAAGGAGATGGAAGTCTACAACACACAATACTTTTGAAAAAAAAATGTGTTTTTTATGAGCATATGTTTTCCGTTGTGATGCATTATTGCATGCAAATAAGAAAAAGGATGACACATATTCTCATTGCGCAACAGCTTTCAGCCTTCAGCGAGATGAATACAAGTAAATAAAAATGAGAAGAGATTTAGGTCGACAGGATTTTGTCTTCACCCAGAGGACGTTTGGAATGTACCTGTTGTTACCGGGAAGTATGTAATTGTGGGTGGGATCTGAGCTCATTGTCACGTTGTTCCCTTTCCCAAACACATTCCGAAGCATCCTCCGTGCACAACTTGGCACACAAAGGTTACGCTCCATGAATGTGGATGGTGCGGGCAAAAAAAAAAAAAAAATAAAGTGTGATGAACGGCGGGTGCCACTATTTCTTTTCCGAGTGGAGATCACGCGCATTCCATTATTTGTCTCGGAGCAATTCTCGCATAAAAATTATCTGCTACTAAAAAAAATCTCGTGCTTGTTGTTGTACATCCTCTGTTTGTGTTCCACTTTCTGGCAAACCCTCCCGTGAGAGGTTGAAACACTGGTTTGATCACGATGACATAATAACTTGTCAACCTTCCTGTCATCGTGATCATCATCACTGTACACATTTTTCTCCTCATCACTTGCTCCACAGACTTGGATGTCGTCGTCGGTGAAGTAAGCAGTTGCATATTATTATGTAGTGCAGAAAAAAAGAAAACATAAACAAACTATATCCTCCTCTCCCAAAAATATTTACAAGGTAATTAAAGCATTTCTTATTTTAATTAATGACACATTATATACCCATCACAAAGCCCATTAGTACTGATAAGGCATCCTCGTTAACTTCAAAAAAGAAATTGATAATGAGGATTACTCCAACTTAAAACTTTGCAATTTATTCTGCTCATCCTTCGTCGACAGACCTCTTCTACAGAGATTTATATTTTTTTATCGAACCCAAAAACTCGATGAAGGTAATCCATGGTCTGCTCCGATATCAAGTTATCTTCTTTTTTTTAAAAAAAAATGTATTTCAACTATGTATTCTAGTCTGTGAGTGTTCCAATATATCTGGGCACATTCTCGTAACAAGCTTATAATATCCTTCTACTTTCGTATTTGAGTTAGCACTGGGGAGCCAGGGTTGGCAACATTTTCGGTGCACACAAACCTCACTTCATCACCGCCTTTCCCTTTTTTTCCCAATCCTGCTCTCCTGTGCTCTCTCGACATGAGTTTTCAGAGTAACTTAATCACCAGTGGATATGCTCCGTGCTGTTCTTTGACGGAGCAACTGTAGCATTTTTTTTTCTCCTCCGTGTGGTGCTCTGCATAATATTCTATTTCTGTTCTTTTTGAACCAACGAAACAAAGGGAACACGTTCATTTTTAGATGAGAACGACCACAAAGAGAGGGATCTGTGTGGAACTGACTCCGTCAAAAAGGAGGCAACGATACAAAAAAAGAGAAAAGAGTGCTCTGGGAGCCTTGACTATTTCCGTGATCATCATCATCATCATCATCATTCTCTTTCTACTTTTTTTATAAAACGTACTTATACTTCCACTACGAATTTGAGAATGTAGCTGAGCATGAATCAAAGTGAAGAAACTTGTTTCATTTTAAAAAATTGCAATACTTATTTTACAAAATGAAGGGCTATTTCTTTGATATTGTGTGGATGATGCTAAGTGGAGATAATATTAAACATAAATACGACTAAATGCCAAAGTAAGATTAATTTTATATTTTTCAGAAATTCTACAACCAACTGTTTATCAATTAACTAATAATTTATGTGTAAGATTGAATTGCAAACTCCACAATGCTCAATTCCTACAAGAAAGCAATATTACGTAAACTCAGAAAATAAAAACCACCAGGAATGTTACATAAAGGTTTCAAAACATTATTGAAAATCTCAGCAAATGAGACATTTTTCTGATGCAATTCCTCGCAGTATACTCCATACTTAAGATGTTAACCCGATTTAATTTATTTAAAAAAAGTCAGTCTTGGAATCCCCTCAAATTCAAGCTTTCTTTGTTTTATTGATGACTTGTCTCGTCTTCGATTATTTAGCAGTGTGGAAAATTTGCATTCACAGTTGCAGCCTAATTGGTCCGGGCTTCTTTTTTTAAGGGAAGAAGCTGCTGGCAACTACAAAATCCTCTCATGCGGCCAACATGATTTTCAAAGAAGAAACTAAGAACGGAAAGCATGAAGGAAGGAAAGGAAAAAAAACGAATGAATGAAATTTAATGGGATGCCGATTGCATACAAATACATTTATTCAACGTTATCTATTTTGATGCTGCGGTGCAAAAAAAAACGTGTAGCTCCCCGTCTCCATCCTTTTTTCGCTCCTGCTTAAAAATAACCAGAATGGAAAAGGCAAGAGTGAAGCGCAGCAGGAGACCCGCGAAGTTGTTTTTTTTGTCTGTGTCGTTTGTTTGTACGAAGCGGAAATGTAAGTGTCCATATTTTTAACTATTATAGCGAACGAAATGGGAGATAAAAGTTGACTGCTTTGCCCATTTGTTTTTCTAATGAAAAAAGTAGAAGACAAGGAGAGAGAAACGGCAAGGCCACACGGGGAAATTGAAATAAAGAGAATTATCAGAGGAAAACCGCCACACAAACATCTCAAACCAAAAGATTGGAGAAAAGAAACGGTCTCCAAAAAAAACTCTAGTCTAGAGTCTTGTATACTTGCAATGTGGGCGAGTTCCAAAGAAAAAAATAAAGTTTGTTCCTTTTCCTGGAAAAGAAAAGGTGAAAATTGATACAATTGGGGTTTTCTTCAGTGGAGAAGATAAGGGAAATTGGTAGTACGTTTTTATGTCAATAACCTATTTCAATGCATTACAAGTTAGAAAAAAATAAAGTTTGTTCCTTTTCCTTGAAAAGAAAAGGTGAAAATTGATACAATTGGGGTTTTCTTCTGTGGAGGAGATAAGGGAAATTGGTAGTACGTTTTTATGTCAATAACCTATTTCAATGCATTACAAGTCAGCCGCCCTATCGAGCTATGAAATTTCGGGAGAAGAAGGAAGAAATCAAAGATAACCTTTTTTTTCCTTTTTTGTTTTGGAAAAAAAAGTGGGAGAGTTTGGGAAATGGAGAATATGGTTCAACTTTTTTGTGTTTTCTTTCCTTTCAGATGTTCCATTTCCTCTTGCTATTTATCTCCTTTTTTTCCCAAATTATTTTAGTTTGAGATTAGTTTCTGCAAATTTTTTTTTGAATTACGATACTAATAAAATAATAAAATTCCAGAAAATACTCAGCCTGCCATCTCCTTAGTTTTTGGGTAAACTTGGGAAAGTCAATTAATCGATTTATTTTTTTTGCAAGTTATGCAACCTAATCTCCTCCTCCAATTTTCAGCTGCATTAATTCCCTTTCTCCATAAAACTTAAGTTGAACACATTCTTTGGAATTAACTGTTCCAGTTTGCTTCCAACAGAGTATCCGCAATAATACTCAGTTCAGTTTGAACAAAAAAAGAACATGTATAAATATATGTATATTTTGAATAAAATAAGATAAGATTGGAATGTTATCTGACATGTGTTACAAGAATTGATCATGAACCAAATTGTTCCTTTTTTCCTCTCTGATCGATAGTCTCAAGGCAGAGATGCTGATGATGACCAAAAACCCATATTTTTTTCCGCCACTCAAAATCTTTATACAAGCAACTTGTCAACTTTACCTCGAGCCATTATGAAAAACTCTCCTCGGCCAATCTGCCCAGGACATGACATGGGTATTATACGATCAGAGTGGAATGATAGTCCGTTCAATTTCATTTCATTTGACCTTAAAATGATAAATGGGGTAACGGATGCGAAAGAAATATACTGCCTTGCTCCTTGAGGGATCTCTTCAAAAGGAAGCCAAGTGTGGACGAAAATAAGCCAATATAGTTCTCCTTTTTTGTCCTCTCCAAAAAAACTGGTTGGTTAGTCAAAGGCAAACAAGATGGAAAATGGACGATGATGCTTGGCAAAACTTGGTTCTGCTTGTTTGAAACATTTTTTTACAACTTTTCCAGTCAGTGGACCACACCACACATTTTCTCTGCTTCCACCTAACTTTATTGCGAAAAAAATGTATAAAAGCATGTGTCATGTATCCTTTTTTATTCCTCCTTCTTCCATTCGGACCAAACGATGGAAGGATATTATTTGTATTATTGTTTTGTTGATGACTCCAACGAAAAAAAAAATATATCAGCAGGTTTCGCGGTTGCAGTGGTAACACCCTCGATGAGGCAACCAAATAGTCCACGAACCAAAAAAAACATGCATTTTTTTATTCCAATGAATTCCAGCGTGTCTAGAAAAAAATCTGAAAAGTAGGGACTAGGTAGTAAAGCCAGGCACAAATATTTATCGCTCCTACAAAACCCCAACACTCAACGCTTTTATTCTCGGGAGCGGTTTTCAATTTCCCAAAGAAAAAAAAAGATCTTTTCTGGTATTTTTTTCGGGATTTAAAAAAGCGCATAATTCTGTAAGCCTAAATTAGATTTTTTTGAGGAGAAAAAAAAAGAAACCAGATAGAGCAACGATTATTAGCTCCGTCCTTCCCAGTTTTTTTTTCAGTGAAATACCATGTTGACTCGTAAAAGGCAGGAAGTTGTTAAAATCTTATTTTACACGGTCACTTGCTAAATATTTCAATTACTTTCTTCTCAGAAAGGAACTGGAATGGAGAAAGGAACTGCTTTCAGCACACAAAAAAATTTGTTGCTGACTGAGGACTACTGTTGCTCTCTTTTCAAAAAAAGACATGAGCGCAGGCAGACTATGTGCACCATTTTTTTTTTGCGAAAATATCCACAAAAAAATGGAGAGAGCACAAGTTTTCCTTCCTTTTCACTTCGCATCACATCCCATCAACTTTTTCCTTTTTTTTTGCTGGAGTTTCCCCGAAATGGTTTTCCCCATGTTTGGTGGTGCCTCGTGTCATAATATATCTTATCCCAATTTTAGTATTAGTTCAGCTCCCTTGCTCACTTCCCCAGCTCCTAAAATGTTTCCTTCTTGTTCATTTCCATTTCTACAGTGCATCATCACAGGACGATCAGCTCAAAAAGAAACTTTTTTTTTATCCGGAGCATGGAGATGAGTCTGATCTGTGCTGGCATGTGGAATGATAAGTAAATTAAAGTTGGAAAAAGCACATTTAGAAAAAAAACTTCATGACATTATATTTGAATACTAATATTTCATTTCTGAAACGATAATAATAATTGCACTCACACTTCATCAACACTTCATCTAAAAGGTTATTTCACAATTGAAAAGCTCATCTGAAAAACAAACTCATTATGGATGTGTGGTGGCTTAATAAAAAAAGGATATTACACTCACTTCGGAGTTGAGTAGGTTTCAAGTTATTAATCGACAAGTTGTCTCTCGTGACCACAATTTTTTTTTTGGAAAAATGCTGTTGAATACTAAAACTCCCTGGTTGACATGACTCTTCTGGTGAAAGAGGAAAAACTACTCGAGTTTTTTTTTGTGATGAGATGCTTTACTCACATTTACTTTTACATGCGTGCTGATGAAAATTTTTTCCTACTTCAGCAAATGCCCACAGTCAACTGAAAAAGTTTTTCATGAACTGTTCCTTTTAGTGAGAGGAGAACATATTTTTTTTCTAAGTGGAGCATCCCATCTCCCCACCTTCCACCAGCCATCATCACCATAATCATTAGCATCTCAACGGAGTTGCTTTTTCACAAGGAGGCGAAGTGGATTGTTATTATTATTAAAAGTATTATTATGGATGAGAGCGGACAATTCACAGGAGAGTTGAGTTGAGGGAACGAAAGCTCCTGCTATATTTGCATAGCTATGTTTAGATGCTTTTCTCGCCTCTCCATATTTCCTGGAAAAAGAGGAAACTGGATCCTGGAGAAGTTGTTTACAACAACGGAATTGTCGCATAAAGTGCGTCCCTGGGAAAAAAAAAGTAAATGGGGCGTCGATTTATGTATCACCGGAAAAAAATATAATGCAACTGAGTGTGTACCTTGTGTTGCTTATGTGCCACTCTGAATTCATTTGCGAGAGTATAATAATACTGTATTTTTTGTAAAAAGCAAAAACATTTCATCTCAAGAAGGATGTATACTTGTTTGGGAGTCGGGAGTGAACAGCGCGGGAGACATTGAGTGAAGCTGAGTATTTTTTAGGAGGGACAACTATGCATAATATTAAATTGCAATATTACACTGTCGATTTCAGCTTGTTGGTTTCTTGCTTTCCTGCAGGAAAAAAATGAGATCTGCATATATGTATGTATGCACGTATCTTTCATTTCTGTTTCCTTCACGACGTGGGTACCAACAAGATGGGTAAATACAGACCTGTCGATATTCTATATTCTGAATTATTTTTTTTTTCAGAGAGATCTGTTCAAGTGGATGCATCAAAGATGACAGGGATTGTTGACCAAGTCTCCCCCAAAGTTATTACAGTTTTGTCATTTGTGTGGACGTTCAAAAAGAAAAACGTCGATGAGGAGGAGGAGGAGAAAGGGACTGAGGTTTCCACGAAAATTTTTTTTTCACCGGTCGATACTTTCCCCAGAAAAAAATGTGAAATGTATACAAAGCAAATATTTATTTCCTGAGATCGACTTCTACCTTTTTTTTGTATCAGAACAGGTTTCCTTTCCAGATCTATTGACGCATGCGATCACACACACACTTGAATTCAGTGAATCTTTGTGACGACTTTTGAAGCTCCACGAAAAAAAATATATATATTTATATAATTTTCTTTTTAAAAATAACATATTGTATTCACCTGTAAAAAATATCTAAACTCGGCGATGCATTTAATAATGTGTTTCTTCTTCAAAACTCATCCATTTTCTGTGTTCAGAGAAGGAAATAATTTCACAGGATCTCTTTCCTTGTGCACGATGGATGATAAGACTTGGCACAAGGCTTATTACATGGGCATTACATGACTACGTGTGTAAAAAATCTTTTTTTTTCCTGCTCCATATATTATTGCCCTAAGCAAATAGGGGAATGAAGAAAGAATCAGTCCAGAGTCTTTTTTTTTAAATTTCACCCAGCGAAAATTTCATACCACTATTAGCCTCTTCATGTTATTTTCCTCATTCCTTCCTCTCAAAGGAGAAATGGATGAAAGTCGTATATAATACGGGTAATTTTTTTTTGAATTTCACTTTTTTCCTTTCCCTTCTCAAACACGCTTTTTTTCTTTAAAGAAAAAAATACTCCGTAATAAATGTATACATAACTATATGGAAGAAGAAAAAATTACACAAATATTTCCATAAAAATGGAGATCCAGCTTAGGAGATACGTACCCTGACTGAGCCTTTTTTTCCCGCAACCATAGGAACGTCAGGAAGGCACCACGGAACAAATTAAATCTCTTTTTCCTTTACTCAACTCATATATGAAAGGGAATGGTGGAGCAAGGAAAAAACGGGAAAAAGCAACAAGACATGCTTCTCTCTCTCTCTTTACCTTCTTCATGTTCGCTCTCTGGATCTTTGAGCTGAGGATTTTGTACAATGTCAGTTTCACTCTTCTCCAAGCATTTCTCCGTCTCCGTTATTATCTCCTTATATTTCTAATGGAAACTGGCTCGGGATTGGAAAAGGGTAAAAATTCGACGGGAAAAACGAAGTGGCAGTCTCGCACGCAGGAAAATTAGGCGGAGCAAAGTGCGAGGAGAAAAAATAGTCAGCAAGGTAAAAAGGGAATGCATGTATGGATGCATCATGCATGCCTGCACGCTCAATATTTTATTATATTAGGGAAAAAACGGAGCAGCGGTGGTGGTCGAGGTGCTAAGTAGCTGGATCTAGTCGTTTTCAACTTGGCTCCACGTCACATTCCATCTTGTCATTGTCATCATTGCCAGCGTCTCGAGAGAGAGAGAGAGAGAGAGAGAGAGAGAGAGAAAGAGAGAGAGAATATTGCCCGAGCAAATCATTGATGTGAGTGAACTTATACACTCGTGTTCAGGTATTTATGGGTACCATGCTAGAATTTATGGTTCGTAAATAGGAATTGTATGAAAAAAAGTAACTTGCACGAGGGTTGATACACCATAAAATAGAAAAAGTGGATGGGAGTAATGTATCTCCATTACATACAAAGAGAAAGGAAGGTCGTTGGCAGAAACAAAATGTATAATTGTGTGGTTGGAATGGAATGCTTGCTCCATCTGCGTAGAACAGGGATATGACACATTTTACTTTTGCAAAATAGGATGTCTCATGTCTTTAACAGGATGGTTTTGTACATACGTTTTTTTAAAAATATAAGTGACCATAACTCAACAAGTTTGTGGATTGTGCTATTTAAATGTGAAGGAGTTTGAATTTTAGGTACTTGCAAATATGAATGGCTACGATCAAACGGTACAAAATTAAGCTATATTAGGAAAGCGACTAATTCATATAATGTTACATGAGGACAGGTG
>JAHZNF010003455.1:0-19315 GCA_027744215.1 Troglopedetes dispersus | reverse complement strand
CCGGAGATGCACAAAAATGCTCGAGGGTCATTGCTAGTTTAGCCTCTGTGAAGAAGTAAAGACATGTACGCAGCTCGTGGATATCAGGCTGAGTAAGTGTGTGCGACTACTCTGGCTTTTTTTTTGTACAAGTACCCATTATAGAAATCAGGCAACACAATAATACATTTCGCAGGTTTCTAGGCGAGTAGTCTGCTTTCACTAATGTTACATACATGTGTGTTGACAAGCATGTACCTAGTAGGTAAGTAAAGGCGTTTCCTCTCGGAAAAACTGAGCGGTCCTATTGTACTTATACGTCTTTATAAACTCATGGTGTACGTTTACTATTCATAAGTAATGTCCTTATTACAGAGCAGTAAAGAGAGAAGTGGTCGATAAGAGTTTCAATTTAAGTGCCTGCCTCTGGCAATTTTCCATTTTCCTTCTTTCCCTTTCTTCTCCCGTCACAATGGATAAGCATTAAACAATTCCCGTACAGGGAAAGAGTTAAAAGGTTGCCGAAGTAGATGAGGCTAATGCCTTAGACTCACTCAAGTTTCTACGCAAAGCGGTAATGGAGTGAAGAAAAGTTAGCCATCTTTTAGTGAAGTTTTTCCCTTCCGGACTCGTACGCATTTTACTTGAATATTACTTGCAAGATTTTAAGACAGTTTTAAACAGTTTTAATAGTATAAAGCTTAATTCTAATTTAAAATAAAATGAGGAGCTCGTTTAACAGAATGAAAGAGGTGACTTACTAGACTGAAGTTATTTTTTTTATTCTCATGCACTACATTTTTGTTGCAAAATAGCTCTCTCCTTTAATTCACTCTTTCAGCAATGAAGAGATTTAGGTTTTATGCATGTGGAAGGATGCCAAAATTTTAAACAAAATAATACTTGAGTACTTCTTCTTCCACTATTTACCATTTAAAAGTATAATTTCCGTACACGTATTTGTTGATTTACCGTTACGTACCGACATACTGAAAACAAAATTACAGCGCTACCTCTCAAACAGCTTCAAACAATTATATAATTATGTATGTATGACATATTAACTTACGAACAACCCGGAGATGCACAAAAATGCTCGAGGGTGGATAGGCTGAGACTTGGCATTCATACTCCCCCGCATCGGTTGGTTTTACAAATTTAATGTGAAGTTCCCAACTCTGGAAGCAAAAAAAGACATTATACAATTAAAATTTATCGGACACACGCACGCTTGAGTTCTACACAACCTTGGCGGATCGTACATGGAATTCCATATTAAAATGGTTCAGAACTCACGATTTCGTTTTAATGCGTACATAAAGCAATAAATGGAGGTTATCATTCAAACCATTTACATCCAATTTAAGGAAATCAATCAGTTTTGCAAATATGGTACCTCACAACATAAACAAACATACGCACACAGAAAATGGCATGGTAGGACCCCAGATGAAAGCAATTGCAAGTCACTTGTCAAAGAGGTGGTCGTCACTTTCGTTCGTCTTCACTTCATTTAAATTTTATGGCCATTTAAAAGTGTCTGGGTTTACCTAACCAGATCGCCTATCCCCTGCTTTATATTCAGTCACTTGTGCCACCTCCATAATGAAGTGGGCAGGGCACTGCTTCCTGAATTTGCACTGTCGTCTTTTGTTCGCTTGCAAGTTTTCGTAAATCCATGTGCATAAACGCTAATGTAAGTATACGAAGAATGGGGCTTTCATGACCAGATAAAATCTCACTATTCCGAAGAAAGTGCGCAAAACGAATTGACATCGAAAGTAAGTACTTCCAGCTGAATAGATATGGGACCTTACGTGATTCAATAAAGACTACGGTTATTACGGGAATAAAATGATGTCAACAGAACTAAAGGTGTGTCCTAACGATATAATCTGTCGATGGTGTTGCTCTTTTCTTTTTATGCATTTTGACTGGGCCTTTACTTTATTTTCTTAGGGATGTTTTATGAAATTTTAGTCTGCAGAAACCGAGTGTGCAGAATGAGATACGGTGAGTTTGAACAAGTTGGCAGAAAAGTCATAAAGTATACTTGCATGAATCCAGTAAACAATTCTGCCAATATGTAAATGTCATTTTGAGTAAATCGATGTGAGCAAAAAATAAAAAAAATTAAAAGGAGCCCGTCGAAAGATCAGAATGACAAGAAATAATATGTCAAATTGATTGAAAGTTTTATGAAACTATTATGAACAATGAAACGTTTGATCTTCGTCAGAAAAAAGTAATGAGACAACAAAAACTAAGTTTCTAAGAGCCGCGAGTTGCCTTACTTGCCTAAACTTACTGAAGTTTCATGGTGTGATAGTTTTAATGATTACAGTGAATTTAAAAAAAGGTCAACTTTATTCAGGCATGGCCATGATACAGCAACATTGAACTTCTGAACAATTTGAATATAATTATTCCTCAGAGAATTAGAATTTCTAGGTACTCGTCACAATCCCGAGCTATTTTCTTGGATGAACTTCGACCTTCTACCCTATTGTCTTATGGAATAGTACTTTCAACTGTTACATCGCACATTTGTGTTTTGTTTGGACATCCCAGGCTATCAAAATATTTGGAAGCAGGTTCTACCCAATGTTTTAAGTCTCGTGGTTAAAGTCTACTTGAGGCATTCCTCGAGACCAGAAACTAGATGATGAAATTAGTAAATGAAGCCTATTCCTATCATAAGTACATATATAGATTATATTAGACCTTATAGTACCTCGGTATGCTCAGAATAAACAGGACTCGCGCAATCCCCCAAAAACATTGTTGAAAGGTATGCATAAAGTTTCTTTTTGTAAAAAGTTCTTCCAGAAGTGTGTTGAAACAAAACAGTGAAATCATCCTTGCAGGAATTCAAAAAGCTCGAAAAAAAATTCAAAAACTTTATGTAATGAAATGTAAACAAAACCTACGAACATGAGAATAATGACAAGGAGAAAGCATTCATTC
Organism: Troglopedetes dispersus; assembly: GCA_027744215.1. Lineage (NCBI taxonomy): Eukaryota > Metazoa > Arthropoda > Collembola > Entomobryomorpha > Paronellidae > Troglopedetes > Troglopedetes dispersus. The sequence goes on along the minus strand of JAHZNF010003455.1, from coordinate 16,369 downwards.
CTCTAATTGCCCCAGTTTTGTTGTTTTCAGAAATAAGCACGGGTTATAATAGTTCCTTTGAAAAAAAAACGCAACTCCAATTCAAGCAAACAAGGTAAAACATTTCTTGGAGATCCTTTGTTCATTTATTGTGTCAAAGTTGAATACATGTTTGCTTGCAGTTGTATATTTATAGGTAACTGGTACAATCACACACACTCATTTTTCATGAACTCCGCAACGTTGCACTGGTTGTATGTAATGCGTGTTCCCAATACTTACGTATTCAGTAAGAGTAGGTAGCAATATCACGTTCGCAGTTTTTATTGCGTGACAGTAATTTACAGGTTGAATTCAATGAAAAACCTCGAGGAGGTACGTAGGTGGGTTGCACACCGTTGTTACCAAATGATTTTACAGTTAATCCTAATAAAAACATGTTTTGTGTACACACACATTCGACAAGATTTGTGAATGTGTAGGGTCATTACTTCATGAATAAATTAAGGATAAATTGTTTGTCCGATTCTGTATCTGGTGTTGGTATGAACTGAGCAACTTCTTCCCCTCCGCCATCGGTTTTTTCACCAGGAAGTATATATTTTTGTACACTGTCGCATTTCAAATAAACTTTCATGAGATCTACACAAAAAGTTGCATACAAAATACGTACCTGAAGTTGTCTGTTGTGTGATACCATGAAGCGGTCGTCGTTGCTGTATGTTCCCATTCCTACTGTGAGAAGATGGTAGTCCCTGCGTCGGATCCAGGAAGCCTGGTGAAAAACCGAAAAAAAATAAAATTCGTTAAATATTCATAGAAAGCAAAAACCTTATTAAAACGAATCTCTTTCGTAAAAAAAAGGTTTTTCATACAAACCATGTAAAAGAGAGAAGCATCCATGTAGATTTTCATGGAAAACAATTTGGTGAAAAACAAACTACCTAGCACGTAACCCAGTTTTTATGTCTCTTTGCCTGAGAGTAGGAATGCAGTAAATTTTAAATCATTTAGCGAGAATTTAATTTAAAGCATGTGCTAAAATGATCATAGAGGAAAAATGAGACCGTATAGATATATCTTACTTTGTATTGAATACACTATTTTAACAGTGTACCTCAAATATGGCCACGTGTAATTAGAAATGTAACACCTATTGTTTCAACTCGCCTTTCCTAGATTGCCCATACAATCCAAGTATAGACATCTATGTACATACATATAGATATGGTCCGAAGCTTATACTGCTTAGTTCAGCTCTCGCAGCTAATTGTCCTAGTATTTACATAAATATAGATTTGTGGCTGAGGGAAACAACCTTTTGGAAGAAATAATCAAGCAACAAATCATTGGTTGTGGTAGGCAGGCATGCATTATACTCACTGGATATATTGTTAAAGCTAATTTTTGCATATCAGTACGTATATTTATGGATACATTCACAGGTCGTGAGTTAGAGTATTAAAGCACAAACACAATCGTGCACAGCCGTTCCTGCTCCTAATATTTTCCCTTTTGTAATTTCAGATAAAGTCATAAAACCTTAATAGCAAATTATGGCAATTATTGCGAAACAAGCAAACAAGCGTCGGTTGTTCGAAGCCTAAAGGCGAAAACGAAATAATCTAGAAATTGTTGTGCTCATGTTCGCCATATGCCCTACACACTAAACTTTTCATGGAGAGCCACACACACACTCATACTCATTCCTGAACCGCATTGGTAATCTGCTGTTGTATCATTGAATATATTATAGTAAAGTATAGTATAGTAAAGTAAAGTATACTGATTTCGTGACACAAAACTGTAAACAACGGACCAACCTGCTAACTTACTCTTGTGTGAACCTACAACATTCCAATGTGTCAAATGACTAGAAACAATACATCTCAGTGAAGGCCTGGTTGTCTTATGTGATACGTGGTATGCGGCAAACGCAGGTTATAGTGTACACAACCTGGAATGTCGTGAAGTGTGCAGTGAAGGTTGTCACGTGCTCCAGTGAAACAAGAGAGTTAAAAATCTCGCCTTCAGGGATTTCTCAGAAAAAATGTAACCAGGTTCTTTAGAACCTTTACTGAATCCGATTCGCTGTTCACCAAGTCCTTACTACAGCATGCTATTTTAAAATTCAAACATTTTTATTAATATTAAAACCCCGAAATATTATTTATGAGCTGAGCTTTAAAAAACCGCCAGCGTCAAGCAAAATGTGTAACTTGTGGTGCTGTTGACTGTCTTGAAACATTTTTTTGTGATTTCCCTTTTTATAGTGTAAAATTGCTTCACTGTTCATTTTATGCGCGGACGGACACCCAACCGCCATAAATAAATGTGATAAATATCAGTAAATAGATTATAAAAGTATTACATAAATTGTCGTTTAGTGCACCAGTCGCACCTACTTTCTTGTAGAAGATGTGCCTCCAAACCACATTAGCAACTTGGCAAGTGTCCCAGAAACCGCCATAAACTGAACAAAAACAACATGGTATATGTTGCTTCCTCAAGTAATGCCCAAAAAATGGCTGCACACTCATGTGTTTTTTTTTTCATGTTTCCCAAAATACCCCACCAGTTGCAATAAGAAGGAAAACAGAAACTTCTCATTACCATTCTTTGCCAATACTACACGAACCAAAGAGTGATAGAGATGTATGTAGGAACTTTAGGAGCGCAATAAAATTTTGCCTCTTTACGTAACGCATAAATACACCTTCAATTAGAAAGTTATGTGATGTCCCGTCATCTCGTTAAAACGAATACTAATCTCTGTCAACCAAATCCATCTACTTTTACTATCACAAAAAATGTGCACCATTTCCTCTCCCATTTGCATCCTTTTTTCATATGGCTCACTCCTTTTAGCGTAGCTTTCGGACTCATTCTCACTTCTCTTGAGGGTTGAATGAATAGACTATCTTTCACATTTCCATTTTATAGCGGTTTTCTGCGTTATTCGATACGGAATTTTTGGGAAGACGTATCTCATTTAATTCAGAGAGATTTGTTTAAAAAACAGACAAGAGTTGCAAAGCCTTTACAATGAACTAGTTTACTACTTGTATGAGTCGACGAGCAAAAGAGAGGTAGCAGAAGAGATTACATAAGTATTCACGAAATCTATCGTTTTAATGGCAAAGATTTGTTGTACTATTAGCCTTTTTAGTGACCACTTCCGCTACATAGTTACGTCAACGGTTCGATCGTTGTTGCAATCTTCAGCTTCCGATTTTTGCACCGACGTCTATATAAAGGGTAATGACTTTTTGATGAATTCAAAATCATGTAGAATTGCCCAATGTACGTATTTGCACAACCAGTAATTACACCCCAAATAGAGGTCCTCCTTTTTTCTATCCATTTAATTTCAATTTAAAATCATCATTTTATGTTTCTTCTTCAACTAACCAGAAACTAACAGAATATATATTGGACTCTGTTCACTGCCTATAAAGGCCAAGCACGCACGAGCTCTGTGAAATATTTTACTCAGAGGCTCTTTCCCCATAATTTTGGGTACACGCAAATCCTGTTTGGTATGCCCTTTGTGTGTAAATAGAAGCACATTCCGGTTTGTCCAGATTGAACAATCTGTGTGTGCTTGTTTTACTTTTGCAGTTCAGAGTGGAAGTGCGCCACAGACAAATTTCTTTCGTGCATGCTACACACTCCTTTCCTACATGATCTAACCAAATTAACAGGACGAAATTATTTCCAGAGTAAGCCTAAAAATGTTGGTTACTTCGTTAAGTAAACAAAGAGAGTGGAGGGAAGGTTCAGCGACCCGATTATTCTTATCCTCTACGAACGTTTTAAAAAAAAGTTTCGAATATCTACTCCACGCCTCTCTTCCTCTTTTTTTCCATGCTGTTGTTCAAGACTGCAAACTTTTATTGTTGAAAATGGAAGTTTTCCCCAGTAGCGCCACAACCACTTGTGCTTTCTTTCTCTCGACCGAATTTTTCCATTACATAAATAGAATGGAGGGAAGAATTTTGACCCATGTATAAGGCTGGAGTAAACAGTATTTATAACTTTTATAATTTGAAAGTCTCCAATGAAAGTCTCCATAAACATTATATGCACTTGTGCTTTCTTTCTCTCGACCGAATTTTTCCATTACATAAATAGAATGGAGGGAAGAAATGAGGAAAAAAACCAGACCATTGCCAATAGCCATGCAACTGCCGTAAAAATCACTTCGCTTTTTTGCACATCAACAAAGCAAAGGGTATACTTAAGCATATCACTTTCCAAAGAAAAAGATTCATACCAGTTTCCTAAGTCGTTTCTTCGTAATGGTCAATCGTCTTCATCATTGGTGCGAAGGAGAGACAACAAGCTTTCTTTAACTGAACACAGAAGGAGTGAGAAGAAAGGCGTGTTTATTTTTAGTTTTAGCTTCTTACTTTTTTTTCAGCTCTTACCTTACTTTCTCTGATTCTTCAACATTATTAAATAAACTCAAGGCTGTGTAAACGATGACGATGTTATTTCAACTTTACTTTCTCGCAATTTTTGGTGGAAATTAAGGCTCATGATTCAATTATAAACACTGTCTAGACGAACTTGTATTTATAATTAATGAGTGTATAGAAGTTCAGCCTTCTAACATTAATGAACATCGTCAGATTAAATAGCAAAAATTGTTTATCAGAGATTATTTTTTTCGGCCAGTCTAGTTCAGAAGTTGTGGAACAGGATCCACTTCAGATTAAAACCGTGCACGGAGAAATTGAACTCTTACCGAAGGGACTTCATCTAAGGGATTACTGACTTTAGCAATGAAGTGTACATGTGGCACATGTGTGGGATGGGATGTGAAACTCAGACTAATACATGGTTTTGCTGGAGTCGCCACAATAGTTGTGCATGGTGGTGTACTGTAACTTCAACCTGGAGGAACTAAGCGAATTTAGCTTTAGTAAAAAAAACACGATACAAGGGGTTTTGTACGTTTCCAAGAAATCTGATCCACTGGCTGACTTTCTTTTTGCTGGCTTTTGTCGCCCTCCCGGACCACTCTGGTGGACTATGTTTTGGGTAGTGTTTTATACACTCGTGCTTAATCTACCTACATAGAATATGTAAACATCTGAATTTGCAGTACATGCACATCCACATTATTATTACTCTCATGGAAGAGTCAAAGTAATTCACCAGCAAAAGTGATGCAGGATTAGGCAACATTTATATTTATGATATGTGTATACTGGAATAGAAGCATTACTTTTTCCTGTCAGGTCTTCCAGGCAAGTCCACCCAACTTCCACTGGTAAACTAAGGACCATAAAGTAAACACAGGCATTGACTATGATAAACGCAAGGTAAGGTAACTACATGGACAAGCCTTTCCTGCTTCTCTCCCGAGAGGAAATGCGCACAAGTACATATAATGTTTATGGAGACTTTCATTGGAGACTTTCAAATTATAAAAGTTATAAATACTGTTTACTCCAGCCTTATACATGGGTCAAATTATGTTCATAATACCCTGTGAAGGAAGCTTTTGTCAAAAAAAGAAAGCACACAATTCCTTTTCGGAAGATTTTTTCACAGGGTCTTCCTCCACATCTTACCTAACTCTTTTGCCGCGCTGACGTACATATTAAGTACCTCCATTCATGGCATGGATGATATTAAAGATAATCACAATCATGGTACATGGGGGTTCACATTCATATACATACGCCTCCTCCTAAACTCCTAATGAAATTCTTGTAATGAAATTTGCGCGGGCTTTTTTGTCTGCTTCCACCTAAGTAATGCGAGAGTAGGTATTTATTGGGAAACAAAAGGAGAAAACAAAGACTTAACTATATTACATTAATGGTTGCAGTTCTGCCAGTTTGCCAGCACATTAAAATAAATTTTACAATGAAACCGTATAAACATGGAGAAAGCTCCGCAACTTCTCCTTTCTCCCGTTTCCCCTTTTATATCCTTTCCCTCCTTTTATATTGTTGAAGCAGAGAGTGGTGGAAGAAGTAGTAAACTAATACTTTGCTTTATCATCATGCTGGCCACAACAAAAACAAAAGTTTTGTACACAACTGGCCAACAACGAGTTCCCGGAAAGAAGAGACAGGGAGGCATGAAGAGCGAAAGAAAAAGGGAGAAGCTCGCACAAACACAATGTCTGCTATTTTCGCTCAATCCATAAAGAACAATGCACACACAAATACATGTTTAATATACCACAACAATGTCCTTTTTGTCCTCCTGCTCCACAAAAAATGTAGATACGTGTGAATATTATTATACTGGCTTATGGCCATCAGAGCAAGAAATAAACAATGAGAAAGAACAAGAGAAAGCACACATGTAACGGCGGTTGGAACAAGGCGCGAGTAACAACGGCACAATACTCAACATGGCAAAAAGCAGGCCAAAAAAAATTTAACAACTGAGAAAGGCCCAGAACTCCCTTTCATTCAGCTAAACAAAGTCAACCAAACTGGTGGCTCCCGTAACATAACACCAAACAGACTTCAGTTGTGAGACCCACTGCCTACCACCACTGCCAACATAACAAAAAGTCATTTTTTATATTTGAATAATAAGAATAAACTTGATAGCTTGTGTTAATCTACTCTCTAGTTGCAGACAAATTGACCATGAAAGAATACAAGTTTCATCAGGTTACATTCCCAGTCAGAATGTGTGCAAATATTTTGTGGCATTTTTTTTAACATCCTCATATTCCTGAGCTATTCAACAGACTTTTTTACATTGCTCTTTATGACAAGCTTTTCTTTTCTTCGTCAACCGGAACGACAAGCTTTGTAAAAATAAAGTTTCAAAGGTATAATTATGCAAACCGGGAAAGAGTTTTCATATTAACATTTCACAATAACAACAAAAAAGTATCAAGTTGTCCGACGGGAGGCTTGGAATGTCTAATTAAGATACGTCAAGCTGACGGCACCCGTCAATCACCAAGGAACACAGGGATCAGCTTTTATGTTTTTGATTAGCGTGATTGTAATTGTAGACAACCATCACCGCTAACATTTTCCTTGTCCGCATGCTCCCCAGACATCATTAAATACCGTTTCATTTCCGTCGCACGTATGTCCGTGTGGTGTGTATATATAGAAAACACTTTCAAAGAGCAACAACGAAGTTGCAATGTGATATTTAATTAAAAAATTTTGTAGGCGATTTAGGAAGTGTCCTCGCTTTGGCGTAACTAATGATACCACCCATCCGCGCACCTTGATGAATATGCTGGAAGTGAAAAGTGACTTCCTGTGGGCTAGGGCGCACTGTATGTACACAACATTTCCACAATGCATGAATGATTCAGTTGTTATGATGTAGGGAGAGTGGTCCCTCCACTTACCTAAATATTCATTTGTTTCTTTCCGTTGTTTATCTAAACTATGTGTTTAATAAATAAATAATGCAAATACACAACTCGTAAAACTGGCAAAATTGAAATCCTTGTTTTTCTCGGTTGTAGGAAATGAGTGAAACAGTGGCACTCCGAAATACAGGAAACTTAGTAAGTAAACAGCTTTTCCCCATATAAATTATGCTTTCCTCTTTTTCAGTTGGCCTCCTTTTTTCCTCGAAATAAACTTTTTTATAAGTTTTTTATTAAACGGATATCACTGGAAAGCAGCCACTGATGGTATTACACAAGAAGCTGCAATCGCAATCATGCTCCTCCATGCAAGGTTTCAACCTTGTAAGTTTCGAACAAAGTTTTGTGTACGTAAAAAAGTAAACATATACAACAATTTTTTTATCGAAGATGGAATTATGAAAAAAAGGTTGCTGCTTTTTCTACAAAGCATTCACTTGAACCACTTAAAAAATGAGGGGACATTATTGGAAGTTTGAAAATGAGGGCAACCTTCACTATTTTATCACGTCTCCTCCTACCGTCAAACAATATAATATAACGGCATTTTCAAACAATCATCTTGTGAACAAAACAATCGAGACAGCTTAGTCAAAGTAAAGCGAGTTATCATGCCACGTATTATTTCTTATTCATCGCCTCAGAAATATATCGGCAATATTAGTGTGGGTACTAATAAGTACGGGAAGGATAAGATTCCAACGTATATAATATGTATTATCAACACTTAGGTACACAAGATGCACGTAATAATGTTTGCATGAACAATATCGTTAATGCCAATATAATATTTAAGCAAACACCTTCTGTTTGAACCGCAAAGGACCTGAGCAAACTTACTTACCACCATATTACACAAGCACAATGCACTACAATATAAAAAAGGAAAATGATCGCCGTGGGTGGTTCAGCGTATCTTCTACTTTTTTTATCACATTACTATGATTCAAGAATAATGTACATATATCTTTTACTAATGAACTACCACCGAAGATAGGTATAAAAGGATATGCCATTATTTACAAGAGTCTGTATGAAGCCAATTGATGGTGTGAAGTAGTGAGTAGTTGGCGACCAAGTGAATGTCTTGTAGGAAGATTTAACTAACGCATTCTTTTATGTTATGCGATTATATAATTTCTCTGGTTCATTCAACTGCATCGTTATGTCTCCAAGATTTTCTCTTTTCTTCTAACACTTGCCAGGAAGTGATAATTAAAGATGGAAAGTTGCTTGGAGCAGAGCGGTGGCGGAAAGAAAAAAAATAGAAATCCACTACATAAATATCACAACCAAAAACCTTCCTTACATTACAAATCCCAACATGCCCTTCCTATTTTTTCCTCTAAGTTGTTTCCAAGTTGCTTTCATTTTATTCCTTCCAACTTTACATAAGAGCCCACCTAAAAATGATTGTTTGGGGAAAGGAACGTTGACTCTGTGCGCTAAAATAAGTTAAGTTTTTCTTTCGCTCTGTAATAATCTGCAAGAAAAACTTGTATGAAAGCTTTGGTCGCTGCATATTTTATTGCACGATTGCCTTAGTCTTCTTTCCTTTTTTCTTTCACAGTTGAACAAAATCATATTTTTTCTATCTCCACCTTATTAGTCCCCTTTCTCTCACTTGCTTTCCCATATGAAAGGAAGCTGATGCTCCCACAAAAATTTTTTTTTGGAGCAAACAAGACTGCTTTTGTGTTCCATTCCTAGAATGAATACATGCATTCTGGTTGTAGGCTACTTTGGATACGTCCCAAGTTCCAAAGTAAGTTTCTCTTGTTTCTGCGCTGGCCAAGCCCGTCTGGTTCACTGATCAGGCCAAATCCTAAAGTGGCCGCCCCACCACCAATGTCAATGATATCCTCGTCATCTTTGACGTTTTGGTCAAGTAAATGGGGGATTCTCGAGAACATAATTGCTGAGATTGTGCTGCCTTTTCGTGAATTATTTTGTCTAATTTCCCAGTGTTCGGTGCAGCCTGTCCGAGTATTGGGTAATCTCTCATAAAGTGAGGTGGTCTTACGCGAAATTGAGTCAGGGATACCAATCATCACGACAAGAAGATCAGACGAGGATTTGTACTTGTCATTGTGTCCAATTTAAAAACTGAAAATGACAAGCAACCGGGCCATTATAGATAAAAAAAATTCCGGTGTCATCTGTAAAAATATAAATGGTTCATGAAATTCGGGCAACTTGTTCACAAACTGATGAGCAGAATTAGTTAACCAACGATCTTAATACATGCCTTTAGTGACGTAATAAATACCAGCGGAGAGTGAGAGAGAGAGAGGAGCAAGCCCAAATATCTCTCTACCTAAAGAAAAAGAATAATGACAAAAGAATTCGGTTAGCATTTTCTCTAACATGTGCCTATAGTTCCACAATTCTTTGTAAGATTTTTTCTTAGAATCATTGTATTATGAAATACCCATTAGGCCATTTTAAAAACGTAGTTTTCCCTTCTTCCCTGCCAATAGTAATGTGTAGGAGTAACCTGAAACCTGTTCTCTCCCTTTTCTCCATTTCACAGTGAGCTAAACTTGTTTAAGGATCGAGCCCTGGGCAAAATGGAGAGAGGAAAGGAAAATTTATGTAGATACGTTCTTGGTTATAAAAAATACTTCACTGACACACTGAATAATGCACCACACGAACCACCCTCCGTGGATATTTTTTTTGTAAATATATCGTTCTAACAGAGAGGTGGATCCCATTACGAGTCTCGTCATCAGGTTTTCCTCTAGTCATGATCGCTTTTGGTAAGCAGCATGTGCACTCACTGTCTTCTGCTACATCTCACAAGGGAAACAATGGAACGATTTATTATTATCTAGTCTACAATTTTCTAACCAAAAGTAACACAAGTGTGGGCTTTCATCTCCCACAATTTGCATACCTTGTGCGTGTGTATATATGGACCATCCTTGCATTGATTATTGCGTTCGAGGAAAGTTGATGAAGTCAATCTACAATCATAACCTCAATTTCGAACAGAAAAAAGGAACATTGCAGCAAGACATGACCAACGCCCTGAATGTAAACTTTGTGCTTGTCTGTGCGTCTTCCTTCTTGCGTAAGAACTGTGGGAGAGAGTATACACTAAACACAGTTAGTTTGCATAATAATGCTTCTGTACCAGAAGCTCCTGGTTGATTTGAAAATTGCTCAGGAGTATAGCGTATGAAAACGCTGCAAAAATATTGACATTATGCGTAGGTTATATGGTTCATTACTTCTATTTGCAGTGTGCTATTTTCATAAGTAAACACTACTATAGGGTCTATTTATACGACATCAAAGCTGATGTTCAACACGAAAGGATTACACTACACACAAAAAACGGTTTCAAGAGTTTTCTGTAAACGGGTCAGTGGAAAAATAAATAGGACATGGTATACACATACATATAAGTATATTTCAAGAAAATTGTAAGTTGTTTGAGGTTTTCTTTATGAGGGCATAAATAATACAAAATAATTCAGTAAACATCAGATCATTTTCTGATATAAGCACTTAGTAAAATAGTTGCGAAACTGTTTTGAATCAATTTCTTGAAACACTCTTCAAGGGAGATTCTCAGAATTCAGATTAACTTAAAGTCCAGCTCGGAATTTTCGGAATTAGCATTTCAACTTTAGCATAATCAGGAACAAAAGAATGACTAAAATGAATCCTGTATTGTCCCATTTTGGTTAACATTATTGAGCTTCAAGTGCACTGTCTAGTAATATTTTGTATTACTAGATTACCTTCTCATCCTCCTAGAGACACGTCATTGTACCAATTATTCGATGAAATTGAATGAAGTGGAAAGAGTAACAACTGAATCCACAAAATTATGCAGTTCGAAGAAGTGGCCGGTCAGATCACATTGGAAACTTGAGAGAAATTCATTTACGTCGTTTATGAGCCGTGTATATCAGCTCGATAATGGAATCCATTTTGAACAGAGTACATCAACAATGAAGCGGAAATGAATGGAATCCGGAAAATTCTGTAGAATGTGGCTCCTAGTGACCACATGCAATACGTACATTGTACTATGCTATGCTTTCAAAATAAAATGTAACTATATCTTTGTATTATTTTTTAGGTTAGTTGGCTGACGCAAATGACGATGATATCAATGAAGAAGATAATAATGCTACTTTTATGCCTTTATAAATTGAAACGTATGTGTACAAACCCTATCATCACGATTATCATGGACTATGGACACAACCTTCTAGGAAAAGATTATGGGATCCTCTGAGAATATAAGTTTCACTCGCCATGTCCGCTTGTGCAACTTTTTCAGACAACATGACTGATTCTAAGTAACGGAGAAAACCACATGAACGGAGCATAATGAGTACACTGTACAAATGTATGAGAAGTGAACTAAAACTTCTATATTTTAAGTGAGGCAACACTTTATGATCATCCTTTCTGCTGGCCCGAGCTTAAGCACATACTTAAATTCCCTGAAGTCATCAAAAGAGGATATCACTTTTAAAACTGGCTTCCAGCATCAGACTCCACCACTTTCGCTACCACAACATTGCACTGCAATACTCATTAATGTCATTACCAACCACGTTCGCGCATACAATGTTATCGTGCAAAAGCTACCCCTATGGCGTCTGAAGTTGAGATTTCAATTCTATCCCTGGCTTGAATATAAAAAAATCTTTATCCGAGAGGAAAAAAGGAAAACTTGTTTGGATAGAAAATCAAGCTCTAATTTTAGGAATCTCTTGAGCAAAAAATTTATGACCAAAGGAGCCCATTTTTGCTAAGACATTCTCTTGGTTTTCATTCCTTAACCTTTTGTATCCGGAGTAGATATGGTTGACCTTTTATTATTATTGTTATTATTATTACTATTAATATCAGAGGAATGAGATAGGCACGCAGGACTGCTTTCACATGCTATTTTCAGCAGAAATAATAAGTGTCGGGTAATGCATATTAGTTGGCGATGATGATCGTGAAGATCTGATGAGATACTTGTAAAAGTCATATTTAAATGAATCCCAAGGGACCTAGCGCTATTTCGAATTGCATTTCCAGTTTGTATCTAATCAGCTTGGTTGTGCCGGAGTGCTGGGGTATGAAGAAGGGCTAATAATGCATTATCTTTATTGCCACTCTTTTGCCCTTTAGATGTTAACATTTTTTTGGGCAAAGCTCTATACTCTTTCTTTTTCACACAATTTTGCCTTGGTTAGTTAGGTCATCATCAGGGTCGTCATTATTAGCATCGTTTCATCACTCTCGACGATCGGCAAACGAGGAGAAATTTAGTTCACTAAAAGGAAAGTCATGAAGGAAATGTGAATGCGGTAAAGCGCTGTAAACAAAAAAGAGCTGCGAAATTATGGCTTGTGAACTTTTTTTCCCTTTGAAGTCTTTTCAGAAACGAGGCGGCTTTCTATGCAAAATTTTTAATGAATGCATATACAAAGTTTAATCACTTATGTACGAGCCTTTCAAAATGAGCTTGGAAGGTCAGAACTAATGTAATCTTGCTTCAGTATACTTTACACAACACTTTCTTGTTGCACAGGGGCAGAGGAAGTTTATTAATTATTTTAATGGGCCGAATTTCACAAGGCAGTTGTCTGGAAGTTACTGTGAAGTGGTGGCATGAAAGCTTCCAGAATAAATATATGTGAACATCGAAATACAGAGATTTCAATTTAGATTGGAATGAACAGACACTAAACTTGGCAAGATGTCCGTTCTACTTCCATGTAAACATTAAAATTGTTTTGTAAAGTGAAAGTTATTCCAAGAATGTCGGTTGCCGGATATCATCCTTATAAAAATTTGATTAGCCGAAAGTGCAATATCACAAGTATATTACACTTCCTAAAATCAGCGAATTAGGTACCTATGTTGAATCTGACAAGGACTACGCAACTGTACAGTCAAATATGCTCAGTAACCAATCTGCTCCCATCACATCCCGGGTGAACACATGTAATGCAAGTCCGAATGAATACTGTGAGCATCGAATACTATCTACAAATTACAGTTCACATAAGAAAACCAGTAAAATTGTAAGGTCACACAATGCGCACCGATAAAGTAGTGTAAGTATGGATCCTCCTTAAAAAGTTGACCCATAAAGGAAATGCTTCTTTCCTTATCAGTTCATATTAACCATAAGCTTATTCTCAAATCGAAAATTTTCACCAGCATTTTTTGAATGTGTAGTACATCGATACTAGTTTATACTTACTTCTGGGTCCACTTGTATTCATTTCGATAACTTGCACACAATGTTGAGAAACGAATGAGTCCGTATTGACCCATATTTGTTGTTGAAGTAAGGAGAAACTGGAAAAGGGAAAAAAATGAAACTTCTTCTTCTGGGACACTGTAGAAAAAAGTCTGAACGACTTTTTCTAGAGAACACTTTTACATGTTCCACTTGTTCAGTAAGTGAGAAAAAGCTTATGTATTCCTATTATCTTTTAGCTTCAACGAAGATGTCAGGCAACCGGGCTCGCTATATTTTCAAGGTAGACAATATTCAGTAATACCCCATCCAGGTAAGTACTCGTTTCTAGCATATTCCAAGGTCCAGATCAAAAAATTTCCTACGTGTATTGATACCATTTTCGAACAAGGTGGGAGTTCTACAAGCTTGAAAATATTGTACATATAATATATAATATAATAATATATATATTGTATAGTACGCACAGAAGGAAAATTGTCTTGAAATACTGATGGTTCCATTTCACAGGCAATTCTCAAGGAAAAAAAGGACTATGTAATGTAATGGCCATTTCTGAACGTGAGAAAAAGATTGTATCTTCTTCCTTTCTGGATATTTTCAATATTGAATGGTCTCCTCCTATTTTTCCTATGTCCTTGGGGAAAACGGGGAAAAAATCTGGGAATATAGGTAAGGGGTACAGAAGATAGTAGGCCTATTCCTTACTTTCTCAATTCCCCATAATACTCTGTACTCACTCACTCCGACAAAAAAAGACGAGTATAGAAAACGATGACGAGTTTTTGGTGGGTGGAAGCAATAGAGGTTATATTTCATGCAAGAATTATTTATATATGTTATATTTATACACGTGTTACACCTTTTTGTCTCGCTGTGAGCATCTTTTATAATCATATATATACATATATAGCTCGTGGGCCAATATCGTCATCACATCACCAAACTACCAATAAACGTAGTATTCACATTTTCATCTAGCTAGATTCTACAAATACTACCATCTTATCATCTTCATCACTTCTCGTATTTTATGTATGAAAAAGCGAGTCAAGGAATAGGGAAAAAGTGAGAAAAGGTGTGGAAAAAAATTCAGAGTACAAACCAAAAACTGAAGCGAGTGAATAAAAGAAGGAAAAAACTAGGGAAAAACAAGACAAGGAAAAAACTTGAAAAGTGAGAGGGAAGAGGTATCCCTCCCTCTCTTTAAGATTTGCACAATATTAGCATGATATTTCCCAGAAGGAAAGTGAAAAGAGAAATGAAACTTCAACGGTGAAAGTGAGAACTGTCTGTTTCCCTTTTTTCGAGTCGATCTATCATCACATTTCTCATTTTCGTTTACAAGGGAAAAAAAATCCCCACTTCAAACTACCTTTTCGCATGCTAAAAAAACCGCAAATATATCTGAGATAAAAACACGAGTGAAAAAAAAACAAATCTATTTTGGCTTATGGCAATACAAAAAATAAACGTATGGTAAGGAGTGTACATAGTAAAGTTGTACATCCATCAAAAAATATTTTCGACGAAATATTGCTCTTCTTGCGTCTCACATCGGTCCAATATTAATACATTTTATGAAACACTCTTCAATTTCAGTGTTCCCGAGATTTTGTTTTCTCTCTTCAAACGTCGTACACAAAGTTCTCACTTTTATCATCCCATACCGCACACATTCACACATGACTGAGTTTCAATTCAACTGGAAGCGAAATGGTTTGTATTCTAAGAAAGTGATAAACGAATATCAGGAGAAAAAATCTAATGTAAACTCCCAGATAATCTGTGTAAGTGCTTAGTTTGCTCAGCCTACTCCATGTAGGTAATCTCTTGGTCCTAACTAAACCCAAGTGGCATGGGCTTTGTGCATGCACCACATTATTTTTCATTGGCCTTCACTTCATCGTAGATGAGCACATATAAGGTACAGTTTACAATCTTTCTAGCGTGCTTCGATAAATATATTTACCCAATACAATTTTCAGGGAAACAATGTGATTATCAAGGCCAAATAACACGCAATGTGAAAGACAACAGAGTAAAAGCCAACAACCACGAGCGGAACAACCTTGGGCTCCTCTACCTAGCCCAATTTTATCTTCCTTTTAGCATGACGAATACAAAAAATTGTTCATGTACGCTCGTTTTTTTTTCTTAATAAACATGAAGAACTTTTTGCAGTGCAATTCTGTTAACCTTGTTTGCATCTTGTACAGCTTAATTACAATATTATCAAGTTAACTTGGACTTTTAGTTTCTGGATTAACAAAAAACCGCTTGTAATTGGTTAATTTACGTAGCACATACGTTGATAAAGGCATAATGGAAGTGTTCTGTATGGCTGACTAAGCGTTGTAACGAGTAAATGACATGGTGACATTCAGCGTTAATTGAAGTAAAAGTAGTAGAAAGTAGAAAAAGTGAAGTGGACGTGCTTAATCAGAAGTGCTCATTTTCTTCCATAGCACACTCTGACACACAAACATATCATTTCGATTATTGATAAGAAATAAATGTCCTATTTATGCGTGCATACTGTACAAAGTCATTAATTTTCTTTCCTAAATTGCACTATTAGATGGCCCAAAAAAGAGAACACAAAATCAATTTATGCTCACAACGGCATTTCAATTCAGACGATTTAAGAATTGCACCATGAATGAGGCGAAGTGCTTTCCAGCTTTATTACTCAATTCGATATGTTTCATTATTAATTTAGTAAAATATTAATACTGCATACACTAAGTACGTATCTAGTCCATTTAAGTGACTTTCCGAAAAGCACT
>JAHZNF010003454.1:0-10636 GCA_027744215.1 Troglopedetes dispersus | reverse complement strand
ATATGTGGTCTTATTAGTAACGCTTTTTTGTAACTGAAAGAGTTGCGCACTTATTTTTTACTGAGAAAACGTATGGTTTGAAGGTATTACGAAAAGGCAAGGCACCTTCCTTCACTCGCCCCTTTCACGAGTCATCACCACTGATACTTCCACTTGCGCACTCAATAATGTGGGATGGGAATGGTGCTCTTCTAGGATGTATCATGTTGATAATCATGAGATCCTGAAAATTCAGTCTGTAAGAAATATTTGCGAAGGAAGTAAGGAAAAGTGTTCAATGAAAACGAAAATTCATTGAGATAGATGAATGCATGCTTGTTTTACAGTAAAAAATATTTTCAGACAAGCCACCTGCATTACATTGATTACATGATGATGTGTAGTAATAAAAGGTGTATACATTGTCAATGTCAATTTTATTGAGGCGATGAGCATGCTTCGTGTGTAACAAATGCTATTTTCTAATTTTGGTCATAAATATCAGATTTTCGATTTCTACCTAAACCTCAACGGGGTATGGTGTATGCTGTGCTGGGAGGCGAAATCTGACCAAGCTTTAAGAATGCATTTAAAAGATCAACTAAGAAAAAGTATGTGACACACAGGAGATAGTCATTAATATTTATATAGGGATACAGGAAAAATGAATACATTTTATCAAGTATTTAGTAGGTAACACTCGTACCTGAAAATCATCATAAAAATGTCGCCAAATGAAAGTGAATCTCTGTTTTTGGTTTTGAAAGTGAATTTTTTGACATTGACTATGTTTTTTGGTGAAAATTACCACAAAACTTTGTCGTTTTACTTAATAATTCCCCATTGTCACATTTATCTAACTTGACTCTCACTGACTGATGAAGCTTTTACGGAGGCGTAACAAATGTCGCGTTGTGTGCGGTGGCAGCGTTTGACCAAGTTACGCTGTTTCGCACTTGAAATGAGCCGTGAAAATATATGAGTAACGATAATAATATGTTACAATATAAATTTTTTTTAGTTTGTTGGTTAAAACGATTGGCACGATATGTGACTATTTCATGGTGAGTGCACAATTCCTCCAATACGTGAGTTATTGTTGAACTGAATGAATGAAAAATGAAACAAAAATCCAACTTTCTTATTGACTCACTGACAGCTAGTTCATCTTTAACACTGTACTCAGTGTACTTACTTTGAGAGCAAAAAATATTGTTTACGACTGTCACTTTTTTTTAGTAAAATCAAATAAAAAGTTGAGGATTCATAAGCCCATTTTATACGTGCAATAATTATTACCACCAACTGTAATAATGGTAAAGGACCAAGTTCACTCAACCTGTTCTGACATTGATGAGAGCGCAATTTTGTGAGCACAAAACTCGAAGTGGTATTATCAAAATTGCAAATCGAATTGTTTGTTCCTACAAATCAATTAATTATTTATTACAGTGCAATTCCGTGACAGTGATATTGGTTATCAGAAAAAAAAGAATAAAAACTTCTTTCTAAAATGTTGATCCTTTGTCTGTTAAAATCGATTGTAGGGAAACCGGAATTTCGTGAATGCTCTCTTCTGCATCTTACTTAATTGTTAGTTTTGATGATCACTCAAACGTATTATTTGTGTTCGTTGAACATGAGCGCATAAGCCAAAGGTGGATAACAGCTCTCTTATGAAAAATAGCAAAAAAAAACGATGGCAATGATGAAAGTGAAATGAATAATTAGTGTGATGTATGATTTTGTAAAAAAAAGTGTTGATACACTTCGGCATGAAGGCGATGCAACACGTGAAAGACCGGTAGCAGTAAAAAAAACTAAATGGAAAGAGAAGATGGGTTGGGGGAAAAGAAGAAGTAAAAATATGAGTGATGTTGATTTGATGATGATATTACGGCACCAGCAAACAATAATAACTGAGCGTGCAAAAAAAGAAATGCGCTGACGAAAATGCAGTGTCATGTACCAGAATCACTTTTACTTTCAACCTGTAATCAGTCAGGTGCAATAAATTTTTAGAGAATTTAGTCAATTATGGTAATAATGGGTTTGCCATACTTTGCTAAAGTGAATCAGCCTCTGCTTCCGTTGAGATAAGTCGGATAAGTGATTTTTTAATTTGTTTTCAGTACATATTTGTCCTTGTCAGTGGAGGAACAAAAAAGTAACTTACACAATATACCTACATCTTTTATAGATTCAACACCCCAAAAAGCAATACAAAAAATAGTAACTAGAATTTAAAGTGTACCACAGTCTTGAGATAATTTTTGTTTGGGAGCTCTAAAGCCTCTTCAGAACTGATTCTGTGCCAAATCAACAATAATCGGGACATCTGCAAGCTTATACGGAAGACAATGGCAAACGATGATGTCGCCATAGATGATTTTCTCTTTACACACCTCCGTGCCACTCCTGCAACTGGGTTCACAGCTCTGGCAGTCATCCGGAATGTATTTGCCTTTACCCTGCTTTTTTAATGTAAAAAATGTAATTATGATTCTCCAACCATTTCATTGCATGCTCAATGCTGCACTGAAAGTTTGTCTCTAATGAACCCGCAGGTACAGTTCATCATGTACTTCCAACTCAATTACGATCATCTTCGGGCAAACTTTTTTTTATACATCACATTTGTAATAAAACAAAGTTTGGATTCGGTACGTCAAAATTTACACATTCTTACCTTAATTACTTCCTTGAGCGATCTGCTCTCTGAGGAGGAAACCAGGCAAAGCAACAGGATGACTACGAGAGCGGAATAGATTATGCACAGTACAATGTCTTTTCTTCTGGGTGGATTCATGTTGTTTTTTTGCTGTGTAAGGTAATTACGAAAAACTATCTCAGGCGTAAACGAGTTAATGAATTCTTAGACACTAAAAATTTTTTTGTAACAAAATTTAAACAGTTACAGTTTTTATGATATAATATTTATTTGCACTTTGAGCCGTTGTTTTTCATGTTCGCTCGAGCACATTTCACAATCTTTTTAGTACATTGGCAGTTATGCTCTCTCGTCAAATCAAGCATGCTTTAAGCTTTAGGTTGTTAACTATCTAATTGCCCAGAAGTAAATGATCCAGGAAAAGTGTAAGTACCTACTACGTGCAAGTGAGGTGGTGAGCAATACTTAAAGATTGTTTATTTCGTGTCTGAGTTTGTATAATCTTTGGTGTAGCAGAAATATATGAATTCATAATGTGACAGGTAAAAACCATTAGGGTTGGTTGTCCGAGTAAAGCTAAACAGTCAAGTTACAGGAAAGTACGAAGCGTCTGAGAGGT
Organism: Troglopedetes dispersus; assembly: GCA_027744215.1. Lineage (NCBI taxonomy): Eukaryota > Metazoa > Arthropoda > Collembola > Entomobryomorpha > Paronellidae > Troglopedetes > Troglopedetes dispersus. The sequence goes on along the minus strand of JAHZNF010003454.1, from coordinate 7,367 downwards.
GTTCTTAAAATGCGACTAGTAGACGGATTTGTGAAGGACTGGCTCGTGTTGACCGTACACAGTGCGCCACAGTTTTTAATCCGATCCACCGACAGACAGACGAAGACATACCTTGATGGGATTAAGATGGTTCCTGAAACAATGGATGGGAAAGGAAGAACGAACCTATGCAATGAGTTCGGTAAAGCTTAACAAGCAAGAGAATAGTTGAAAAGTTGAACTTTTTTCTACATTGAAAGGCTCACTGATCTGTATGTAATTGCTAATGTGATCTATTTTTAGTATGTAGACCAGACAAGCCAGACGACTGAATCATTAACAAATGTGTGGTAAAGTCGACTACTTTTGTTTACATAGGGAAAACAACTTTATGATTATGATGATTCTGTGGACAAGAAATTAGGAGCCACGAGCCACAAACTTTCTGTATGACACAAAAATAATTTCTTGGGCAATTTTGAGATAGGTAATAAGACTTACACAATTGGAAAAGTACAACTTTGACTGACTCAAGCATGGAATTACCAAGCAAGTATTGACACCTGTCCTAAAGTTATATATAATGTGCAATATTTGAAAAATAAATATCTTTGGTTAAAGTAAAGTCAACTTATAAAAGACTTAGAAAGTAGACGCATAAAATAAAAATATACAAAATTAAATAAATCAGTACGCTCTACGAGATGGTTTTACAGACAAGATTTAAAAATTACACGCATAAAATTATTTCTCTTCTTCTGCATTCTTCTGAAGATGTCCAAACACGGGAGGTGGTGCAACGTCCTTGTTTCCCTTATTCTTCAGGGAATACTTCTTTTTCTTCGGTTCCACCTTCTCCTCTTGCACAACCTCGGCCTTTTCATCATCTTCCTCACTAGAGCTCTCACTGTCCGGACCACCCTGCGATGGTCCAGGATATGCCGGTCGTGGTCTATCAAAGGCGAGGCCTTCTTCAGAAGTATCCTCTTCTGAAGTTTGGTCATCATTTAAAGCACCTTCCGTTTGCTTAGATACTGCTTTTGTTCTCGGCGTAGTAGTAGTAGTTGACTTTGGCTTTTTATGCTGTGGTAACTTATAAGTCGCGGATGCAGGTTTCTTTCTCTCGTACGGGTTCTCCAAGACATGATCAAACTCATCATCCTCCCAAACACTGGAACTCCCGCTGTCATTGGAGGTATCCACGATACGAATTCCATTGTCTCCTGTGACTCTGTTAATCACCTCGTCTAAAATGTGACTAAAATCCACTGGCTTTCCTTGTCGATCTGCTTCAATTGTGTAATTGTTAATACGCTCAATAGAGCTGAACGTTGCTTCCAGTGTGCCCGTGTAGTTTCGTGACTTGATCAGATAGCCCACCATCGGAAGAACTTTATTCGTTGTGTAAGAGACAGTACGCTCCCTTTCAAGTTTTGACGAGATCAAGGACATCATTTGGTCATAGTTGAAAGGACATGTGTGGTCATTGAGACCTCTTGCACATTGCGCATTACTCAGGAGCTTGGCTCGGAGATCCTTTTCCATTCTCAGACGATCCAAAGGAGTTAAATCCTCAACTGGTTTAGGATTTGGGCTTCTCGTGATCACATTTACATGCATATTCTGTTACAATAGAATTGAAGGACAGTTTCGTATTAAGTGCAACAAGTCAGAAATACGAAACCTGAGCGAATATAGTTATGTATATGATAATAAGACGTACGTTCTTTCCATTTTTCGTAGTCTGCTTTTTATTATTACCAGAAGAGCTGGTTCTTTTCTGGTCACTTCTTCTGTGAAAGATGGAAGCTCTGTGAACACGATTGTGACGTTTGTCAATTGGAATTGGGGGAGGTTGTGATTGTGCTGGCGAATGAGGTTCTACGTCGTCAGGATAATAGTCGTCATCATCGTCGTCATTTTGTGGACCTTCCGTGGTTGTTAATTTCTTTGTTGTCACAGGTGCGACCGTCGTGCTGGTAGTTGCAATGGTTTTGGTCTGACTTCTCAACTTTCTAAATATATGGAGATATTAAATTATTTCCAAAATGGTAAGGATAAATTCTAATCCTTCATTTGTTTAAATTCCCTCTTTTCCTTACAACGACAACTTACGCAATAGCACTTTTCAGGAGAAATGCGAAATCATTGGATGTCGATGTCCTCACGGATGGCTTCAGAGGGGGATATGTGTTAAGTCCACAAATGACTTGAGAGAGGCAATCCAATGGGTCCTTCAACATGAGCATGCGTATTCCCCTAGGGTCCCGGTGTCCTCCTCGTGTGAGATCCTTCTGTGCATTATCTGGAGTTGGTGATGTCCTGACTCCTGAAATAATTATGTTCCACACCCAAAAGGACACAAGGTTAGTTATGCCATCTGAGGGCTCGAAAATCCAAGTCTGTACTTACCAGAGAAGATTAGAAACACTCCTAAAACGTAAAGATTCATTATGCGCTGGGCCTCGTCGTTGGATTGTTTCTTCAACTTCACAACATTCAGCAGACAATGAGCGTCCTTCCTTCCTGAAAGTTAAATGCAAACGTGATTAAAATGCTTAAGGGTTGTCAGCTTTTCTAGCAAGCTCCTGCAATAAAACTAAAATTTATGTCCTACGTTTCTAATTTTAGAACAATGAATAAAAACCACAACCACCTTAGATTTCTCGGCAGACTACTTTTGTGTCAAATAACTCGTGACCAATTTTGACTGACGAATGACTCAAGACCTCTCACAGCTCAGAGGATGCTAGCGAGGACAATAACGCAGAGTGAAACAGATTTTGTGAAAAATATTGCGAAAGACTGTGGTCCTTGATTTCTCACGTGTACATCTCATAGTGTTACAGATTTTTAATGAAACCCAATCGTTCAATGTCGTGACACTTTTTAGGTTAAGAAAGGACTCACTTCATATAAATTTTGGGTTTTGCGTAAATACATGGTAGCATACATACATCAATTGTTCAGCTGCACGCGCAATTTTTTATTATTTGTTTTTGTTCAGTGAAAGATATACCAAAATCGCTATCCATGAACATACTGCCACAATAATAAACGAGCGCTTCGTAATACCAGAAATGTAGTGGTTCAGTGATATTTTTGTGCAATTTGATGATTATTGCGCGGTTCAACTGATTAAAATTTATATGAAAGCCTAACAATGCGTGGCACAAGCACTCTTGTACTATTTCTCCCAAAAGAAAGTGAAATTAATTACAACCCTTTTATATGTTATATCTTCTTGGCTGCACACTGACTATACCTTTTGCGCACACTGTGTGGGCAGTATTATATTGTTATTGAGGGATGCCGACGAGTTTGGTAATGATTCTATTCCTAATAATATCCCTTCCTCTCTCCTGTAATTACGCGGTCAATTTTGATTTGATACGTCGTACTTCCTTCCTCTTTTACCTTTGCTGCATACATGTGTCCTTTCATAAAATGGGAAGAGAGGTTCAAAGCACGATCTGTGAATGGCATTGAACTTGGAGTAACAACAAGCGGAGTGACTTTGACCTAGAAAGGATCCAGTTATTGACGTAGTTGATTTGTTGATTCAAGACGAATGATTATAGAAAACAAAACGTGTCATAATACCTTAAAAACAGTATGAATCATTTTCCAAAAAAATAAATTTACTTACCTGCCGCCAGGATTAAGCCTGCGTAGTGCCGTCTTCTTTTACAAAGTCTTTTGTAAAGCTCTACGCAAAAAGATAGCAGTTTTGCGTCGAGCTTTACAAAGCTTTTTTTTCTCTCCTACTGCAGCATGCATCGTAAGCCTGCTTAAAATTGCCATCATCAAAAAAGGACAAGGCATTTATTACTAGAATGTGGCAAGTCCCTTACTATTTTCTTTAGCACGCTCTTCTTTAGACAAATCATTTTTCACGTAACCAGTTTCATTCAAAATATGTACACAAACACAAGCGTACATTGTAGGGATTTTTTATTTGTGTGAGGTGTACCTACTATGTAATTTTCGCATATTTTTTTCATAGCAAAAGTAACGAATTTGGAACACTTTCCCTTTGTATTCAGTTTTGTCGAGATATTTTGCTTCAAGAGAGAAGAGCGTAACGTTCAAAAAAGACATTGACTTTTTTCCTCCTCTGATTTGGTTTTGTCTAAGACGGTTTACTGAGTGAGTAGCACTGAGACTGATGATGAAGATGCTAATAACTGCATACATCAGGCTCGTATAAAGGGTATACTTGGGAGAGAAAAAATTGTTAAAGGTACAAATGAAATGAAAATCAACTTGTCTTTCAAGTTTGAACAATTTTTTTTGCAAAAAAGGAAAATCTTTTTGGTGCTAGATTTTCCCCTTTGTCATTATCGTCAATATGAAATTCAAGCGTGTCGTATCACATTATAAATGCATGTCTAACATTCAATGTACATCATGAGAAGAGTCATCAAAGTTGTTCGTTGAGTTTTTATGGCCGGCTGTGAAGATATATTAAATTGATAAATTTGATCAACTTAAAACTTCATTAGTTTTCTAAAACTGTGGATTCTAGCTTACTTAAGTAATGCTACTACAAGTGAACCCAAGTAAACTTTGGTGAATTTAAAGTCAAGTGAAAAGGAAAGGCTAAAATCTATTCAGGTTTTGGTTCCCTGAGGAAATGCTGTATTTGGCGTTTCTATATTGTGGTGATGTAATAATGCAACTTCCTAATTTTTGTACAATGCATAATAATTCTACGTTAAAAGTAATAAGCGCGCCTGAAAATTTAAGCAAAAAATTGTAGATTAAGGACACATTTTTTTACAAACTTAGTTCATATACATTAAACTTTTTTTTTGGTAAAAAAGTAACTACAAGTTTGTCCCTTTCACAATAAATTAAATAAATAAATAACTATGGGCAGTCAATTTAAATATTAAGTTTCTTTACACAATACTAATGCACTTTCACATCTAACCCATGTTTCGTGTCTAGATCGATGAGTGCTGGCTTCTTGGGATTTTTCGCTTGATTCTCCTTGTACTTGAAATACATATATTAAAGAGATAAATATTAATATTAATACACTTCAAGTAAATTTATAATTCTAGGGTTATTAAACCATGTTATAAGATTCTTACCTTGGCATAGGTGTGATAAGCTCTTTCCCAGAATGAGCCTTTGAACGCTTTATTCACTACTTTCTTGACAGTACCGGGTTTCTGCTGATGGTAATCATCGTAGTGTTCATCGAACGGTCCATGACCAAATGGTCCTCCGTGTCCACCATGATGGTGGTGATGATGATGATCATGTCCATGTCCCTCCTCGTCTTTGGACTGATCTCTTTTCCAATGATAATACTTGAGAACTCTTTCCCACGTGGAGCCACGAACTAACTGTTCGAGCAGACCGTCATGTTTGTCGGGATCCCATCCCCAGCCCTTCTCTTTGTGACCCCAGCCAGGCAGTTGCACGTGGCCCCAGCCTTGTGGTTTCCAACCCCAACCTCCTTTCTTCTTTTTCCCTTTTTTCTTTTTGCCCTTCTTGCCTTTTCCTTTGCCACCTCCGTGGTCATCATACACTTCCTCGTCGTCATCCCCCTTCTTTTGATTTTGTTTTGGCTTTATCGCTGGAGGAGTTGGGTCGGGATCCGGTCCACTTACTCGAATAACGTCTGCCTCGTTTTTGTCGTCTTCTTCCTCCTCAGATGAATTCTCTTCGGAAGCATCATCTTGCTCTGTTGATGAAGGACCACCGGTAACCTTTGGCGTCAGATTTGGTGTGTAACCGGAGCCGTTGTTCTGGTTGGCCAAGTCGTTTAATATCATTTCTCGAATTGCTAACGGGATTTCTTCAAATGACGTGCCGCTGCTTCCCGTATCCCTTGATGGCTTTGGTTCTTCCCCGCTGTTGTTGTCGTCAGCGTCATCGTCGTCATCAAGTGCGTAATCTGCGTAATCCTCCACAGAAGCTGCTGCTTCGTTCGAACCGCTCACATCATCCTCTTCGTCCTCTTCTTTGGAACTTTTCTTTCTGTCTGAGGTTTTTTTCCTCTTGAAAACCTTTGCTTCGTTCTTCACGTACTCGGTTTCATCGTCATCGTGGTTTTGTTGACCGTAGAAAGCAAGTGGAAGCGAGTCCTTCTTGGATTGCACAAATTTGGGATAAATTGGCTCCGCACTGGAGGCAGCGTCAGCTTCATGAGGTTTTGCTGACGGCGAGGAACGACCAGCTGTCGGAGTCTCATCCTCTTCGTCCTCCTCATCTTCATCTTCATCTTCTACCTCTTCTCCGCCAGGGGCATTTTCTGGTTCGTCATCCTCTTCCTCAGAACTTCCCTCGTCATCTGCTTCGGGGTACTCAGAGTCATCGTTTCCTTCAGCAGCGGGCTTGGAAACTGAATTGATCTTTTTCTTTGATGGATTCTTTTTCTTCTTTCTTTGACTCTGTTGAATTTTCTGGTATATCTTCCATTCATTTTTTAGACTAGTCCAGGGGACGGGCTGGTGCGTGATCTCATCTTCCTCTCGTGGCTTAACCACTCTAGTGCCTGGTCGCGCGAATACATGGGCTACTTCGGCAAACTCATCATTCACACTGGCGTCCGTATCGATGGCTTCTTCCGTGGGAATCCAGACTGTCGCGGCGGAAGCTGTGCATAATATGAATGTTTAAATTGTGTAAAAAGTTTCACAAAATGAAAAAGGGTTGTTAGTATGTTGTACATAATTTCTGAAATACCTGGTGAAATTTGGCCAGGTGAAATGCCACTTAAAAATAAGGGAATAGCGGTACTAACAACAGTTACATACTTATCGAAATTGCCGGAGGTAACGAAACAATATGAAACACTGGCACATGTTGCAACTATTACGCTACAAGTTAGCACCACTAAATTCACTCTTTTCTCTCTCATAATAATCTACAAATATAATAATTGTATTCCTTTCCTATAAAAATATATCCACTTGACTAAATCAGTCTCCGACCTTGGCCGTGACCTCTGCTAGCTTCCCGTGAATTTTGTATAAGTTTTGGGAAAATAGCTCCTGAATCTGCCACAGTACCTCCTGATTTTCCGAAATGGTTCGCCAATGAGCCCCTTTCCGAAAATTCCAATGGCAAAAAACGGAGGCAAGTTGGCGTGTTGTGACAAAAACGTAGATTTTTTCTTTTTCTTTGATGGTTTCAACAACACTGTTGTGTCACAGTAATACGTTGAGGCAGAATAGTAGTCCACACTACTACTACTATCAACGTTACTAGTTCCGCCAGTCGTACAGCATGCTACGTCGCCACTACTAATATCACTGTAACTGTTATCAGCATCCCCACCACCTCCGGAACAAGATGTCGACGATGATGATTTTGTTGAAGTGTGGCCAATAATTTTGAAAATAAGCCGAGTATTCGTCATGGGACGACCA
>JAHZNF010003453.1:0-10243 GCA_027744215.1 Troglopedetes dispersus | reverse complement strand
AGGGATGTCAATTTCCAATAAAGAACAAATATAACCTACATATTTTATGATAATCCCACTTTAGTTTTTGTTTTTAGTCGCCCATTCCATAAAGTTATCTGCAAATGAAACTCTTAAAAATCGGTTTGCACTCCTGCACTCACATTGCCCCAAAATTTCTGCTGCAAATATTTCCGATGATGATGTAGGAACTAGATAGCTAAAATGATGATCGACGGATTGTAAGTAATTGGGGAAGAAGAATAGAATTGGTGGAAAACTTCACATACTAACAAAGGAGTAATAAAATCAGTATGATTTCAGCCATCTAACGATAATTTCATTCTTGCATTTTGCAAAAATCAACCTTGATGAGCGAACCAGTTAGCAAAACAACTTTCTCCAGAATAAGAAAGCGATACTGCGATGTCTTGGTTTGAATACACACTCAGCAAAACACTCACGTTGAGCATCATGAAAATGGTGCGGCGGACTACTCAACCTGCTATTCCAACATTGGCCTGCCACAACGGAAAAAACTTGCTTCACTGCAATCATCATACTTTTACGGCCATGCCATATAAAATGGTTCCTCATAATGAAAATTCTCACGAACGAAAAAGATAAGTCGTAAATTCCAATGCAAAAAACTTTACCTGCACATGCCGCGTCGAATTATTATTATTATTATTATATTTGCAAGAAGGGGAAAATATAGGTATTCCACTTTCTCCTGATTGACTTTCCCTTTATCTCAGTGGGTACCACATGCAGAAATCCGGAACAAAGCATACCAATTTATTTTGTGTAACGGGATTTCATAAAAAAAAGATCTGATTTGTCAAAATGAAACTCAGAAAGAGAGAGAGAGCAAGTAACAAAAAAAGTATGACACCCTTTTCTACATAGGAGGGTTATTCCAGTCGTATATGCTTACTCAACTAATTTCGGGATTACAGAGTTGATATTTCATTTCATAAATGACGGCAATTTGTGTGTGAATACAAAGAAAGAAGGACAATACAATAATAGCCTTGTCTTCTTCCATCTGCTGCATAAGAGCATTGTTCTGAATGCTTCCATTGTGAACGGAAACTACCTGCCGTTTGATGCTTGACAGTTGGCAGATATTATGTGAAGAGGTGTATATACTGCACGGAGGCTACTACTTCTCAGTAACACAGTTTTGGAAATCCATTCTTGTAGCCTTCAAACTATTCAACACTCGTCCAGTTATAATTCACGTCGTATTTTATCGTTTGCCTGTCAGTTCCACAACAGTATTCTTATGATACTCTTTACGCTTGGTTAGTTAGGTTAGATGATAAGAACCATGTCTAGCAATGCAGCATTTTTTTTTACAATAATGGTGTCGGCCTTAGCTTGCAGTTTGCTTGCGCAACTTGACGTAATCTTCCTGCGAACAATAACAATCATTACTTTTGTACTTTTGCAACGATTTTGCAAAAAGAACTTTTGGAACTACATTCACCCGACTTGGGCTGGCTACACGGTACACGTTCTTGGTGGTGTGAGGTGGCCATTTCAGACGAAATGCATTTTATTAGAGTTTTGATTTGTACTCATGCCGCCTAATGGGCTCAGTGGGAGGCATGTTCCGCTACTTGTGTTAAAAGGAAGTCTTGTCAGTTTAACATAAATTATTATCATTCCATTCCGCAGAAAAATCGTATTAAAAAATCGACCCTACAATGGCAATGGTATTTGCTTCATAGGTTAGCAAGGGTCTGGGAAAAAATATTTATCAGGTTTTAACGGCCAACGGCGACGTTTCAATTGCCTTGTACCTATTAATTTTTTAGCAATGTTCTTTATAGCAATCCCCTAGAAAGACAAAATATCGATATCGTACAAAAACTCAGTTCTAGTAAATACAAAACGAATGAATTTGTATTTCTTTTATAAAGCCCTACATTCATCCTATGATTTCGTACTTTTTTGCCCTAAAAGAATATTGACGTGTATTAAATTTTATAATTGAGAAAATGAAAAGAAAAAAATATCAACTCGCAACCGCATTGACTGATCCAAAAATATATCCATTGCTAGCCTAAACTAAGAAGAGATCCTCATAAGGAGGAATCTCAAAAACCAGCAGACATTTAGGGTTTCCTCGTAGTTTTTTTTTGTATATTAAAACAAATAATACTATCACTCTCTCTCTCTCTGTTTTTCTCACTTTTTTCAGAATTGCTTCGATTTTCGAACCTACTGCTAGAAAATGAACATTGCTAAAAGAGGATGCTTATATCTTGTTATGCTTGAATGGCTAAAAAATACAGAATATCTGGCGATTGATTAACTTACGTAGTTATTATCAGAATGATCCTCCGACCAAAGTTGTCTGCCAGTTTCTCATAGTCAGATCAGTCGTACCCTGTGGAAATGTCATGAAACGATAGCGGAAAGTATGGGCTTTCTTATGGTATCAATCTCATGTCCTAGCTCACTTGTATGTTAGAGCTAGAAGGAAAAACATCTCAAGGGTGAAATTTTCAAAAACAGATTTTCGAGATCAAATCAAATTATACTTGTCACAAAGGCTATCAACTTCCATTATTCTGCTTTGAATTTTCTAATGATTTTTTGACAACTTGTGCTTCAAGATGTGGGCTACATGTGCCACTGTGAAATGGAGACGAAAATAAAGTCTGGCACTAATTAAAACCGGGTTTAGTCTGTCCTGTCAACGTGATGTTGCACAAAAAATCGAAGAAAATTTTTGTGGGTATTTTTCAGAGGCAGGATTGCTGTTCTACTTACCGAATTTATTTGTACGGATGCCTCACGTATTGATGGAGCCTATGCCAGTATCGCGGAAAAATAAAAGCACACCTATTTAATGGAGCTTGAGGGCATGTTCTGGAACCATATTTTTGCTTACTTCATCACAATGTGCATGTTGACACTTCGTGGCCTGTTAGACAAAAAATTAAATGGATAGGATTCCTTAAACTGTTCCACCATAATTACAACCCTCACATGCCACACACCAGCTATTTTTTATTTCCAAAATAGAAAACCTGTTTGTGTGGAAGAACTTAAAAATCCGATACATAGGTAAAAATGCGAAATTTCATAACTTTGACATCGGACTTCCGCATTCTTAAATGGAGGCAGCGAGAGACTTGTGCACCAGTGGATTCAGTTTTCTAGGGTTAAGGGTAGTTTATGTTGAAAAGGATAATTAATTTCATCGATCCATGTACAAATAGCACTCAAATAAAAACGGTCGGACCATTGTGATAATAACTACGTACATGGCTATATCTCCGATAACAAATGCAAGGATACGGATACACTTCTTAAATGTTGAAAGAACAGTATACCCGTAATTAATTAAGTGTAATTCGCCTCGATGATGTTTTATTAATTTTACACTCATTCATGTTACATAACCAAATTACAATAGAACAACTTACAGAAATTGTCAGATATAAAAAATTTTCACGACGAAAAAATTGTAACAAAAGACTAGTCTTCTTGGCAGGTTAAGATTTATTTATGGATGTTTCTTACATGAGGTACTAATTTATAGGGAATATTTGATGTCTGAAAGTCAAAAGGTCGTCTGGGGACTTTCGTGTTGAAGAAACCTTTGAGTACATCTCGCGCAGCCATTTCTTGGGCAATGTCCAACGTTTCTCCGATACCTACAGCAATTACAGTACACGTGAATAGAAAAGTTTATTGAAATTCATCCAGCTGACGTTTGGGGATCAAAGTGACATAAAATTTTTGCTTGCCGGTAAGCATACCTGTTCCAAGTTGCATTTTGTCTTTATCATAAATTCCTACAACAAAAACTGCATGTATTGTATTACGGCCGGCTTCCCTCATTAGACGGGGCTCAACTGGATGCAAATTTTTCTGCTTGGCCAATTCCTCCATCATTTGCCAAGGTCTCGGTATATCCCATATTTCATTCACATCTTTTCCACACAGTAAGGAGGCGATAAAATCGATAACAAATTTTTCTACCCGGTTTTCTGCTGTTTTGTACAACGCGCCAATGACTCCAAAAATCGCTCTAGTATAAGTTTCTTCAGACGGGGGATATTCCTTTTGACAGAGAATGATTCAGAGTAAAAACAATTACGTCACGTTATTTGCAAGCATAGCACCACCATTTACCTAAACTACATATTCTAAACACGTGTTTTCCAATTGTTGCAATGCTTGACAATTAAATTAAACACAATTAATGGTTATGATTTTTCAAAACTTACTGCAGATAAGATAAGATCCTTAAGTCCCAAGTGAAACGCAACATCTGCCATTATTTTATTGCTTACGAGATGACTTACTACGGCTCTGTAAATACAAGTAACAATCTATCATAAAAAGAATGACATGACAAAAAACCAGAATTCTTCCATTATAACAGCGCATTGTCCAACATTGCAACTTACACTTTTGTGTTAATATAAACTTAAACTTACTTCCGCCCTTCAATAGGAAGCAAAGGAAACTCCCTCTCTACGAAACGAACCAAGGCATCCTCAGTTGCGCTAAATCCACAATGGGACAATTCATCGTTATTTTTTAAAGTTAAGAGCTGGGGATCCATCCCAAGCTGCTCCTGCTTTAGCTTTTCCTTGTGGATGTAGCTTTCGTCAGTTAATGCTTCCCGGAGGAGTTCATTGTTAAAATCTTCCCCCAGCCGTTTTCCAAACGCAAAAAGTTCAGCTCCGTAGTTCCTATATTCAAAATTATGCATTAAATTTACTTCATTCCACTGTTATTTTGTTTTGTTGCAATGAAGAAAAAATACAATGCGGATAGTTGGTGAGCCCTGATAAATTGCCAACACAAAAATTAATGAACAAAAATATAAAATTGAACCATTACCATTCTAGAAAACCATATCTTGGTCGAGGTTGCACAAATCTCTCTGGATGTTTGAATTCCTCTTTCAGTCGTCGACGACGCAAAGCCAGCTGCAGTGGTCTTACGTAATTATGAATTTCCCGTCGAGAAATTATGTCCACTAAAAATGTACAATAGAAAAATATATAAGCAACATCCCTACACAATGAAACACATAAAAGAGTGTGTGCCGATGTTCTATAATTTTGAAGTTATAATTTTTCAGTAATCTCGCACAAACCGTTAGGTTGTTGTTGGCAAAGACCAGAGGAACCTGCCACAGACAGCCTATTTCCGGGGACTTTAAAGCCAGCCGGTACCGAATTGAGAAGTCTTCTGAACACCTGGTTCATTGTATGTATCTTGTACTTCACACTGTTCAGTGTCCCCAATTACTTCAGTACTGCAACTCAACTTCACTGATGATTCCCTGAAAAATTATCTTTGTCTGTTCGTCCCGGTCATTCGATAATTTACTGTATTATTGTTAAAGAATCAGAAAGAATTGCTTTTGATTTTTGCTCCCTCGCTCGGTGCAAGTTTGTTTATATCGCCAGCGAGAACAACATCTCTAAAAACAAAATGTGCTTTGGTATAAGAATGATGAGTTGAGTTGAGGTGGTGCAGGATTTTGCGTTACTTGTAATAAGTGGAGAGGAAAAAGGAAAAGAAAAGAGTGATCTAATGTTTAGAATGCATTGGTATTGGTACGGTATAATCTGCGTCGAGTGGTTGCATGCACACTGCACACAGGATGTACAAGGAATGTCTTTGTGCTACGATAAGCCGAGTCGAGTGGTTTTGCTTCGAAGCTTGCAGATTTCTTTTTTTTCTCATGACATGTGAGTGTGAATGTGAAATTAATGAGGTAAAATTGCTAGATCAGATCGGATTATTTATTAATTATGTTAAATAACTCAACAGACACAACTAAATTAGGGCTGTGCGAAAACGAAAGGGCAAGAGTGATGTATACTGTACTACAGTTCACAAATATTTGTAATTTATTAATTAATTTTTATTCGCTCGTTAGTATTTATCACACATGCAAATATTAGTAATACATAGTAGTGCATATTTTTATTTGGCTTCAGCTATACACTATAGCATTCTCCTTCCTATCATCAGTCACCAAGATGCTTTCAGCCTTTAGTTGTGTTCTTGTGGGTCGGCGTTGAATGCTAGGTAAAATTGCTAGATCAGATCGGATTATTTATTAATTATGTTAAATAACTCAACAGACACAACTAAATTAGGGCTTTGCGAAAACGAAAGGGCAAGAGTGATGCATATTGTACTACAGTTATTTATACAAATATTTGTAATTTATTAATTAATTTTTATTCGCTCGTTAGTATTTATCACACATGCAAATATTAGTAAATACATAGTAGTACATATTTTTATTTAGCTGACTGTTTATATAGCATTCTCCTTCCTATCATCAGTCACCAAGATGCTTTCAGCCTTTAGTTGTGTTCTTGTGGGTCGGCGTTGAATGCGAAGTGTGAACAATGTCAGGGAATTTCTCGATTCCGTTAAGGTAATAATCTAAACTCCAATCTCCATCAGTAATGTCATCTTCTACCTGCGGTTGTCCATGAGATCTTACTAGCACATGCAGCGAGTTTTCTTTTTTCATATTTTCCTGCCAGTGATAAAAGTCAAAGACCGGAATACGAGAACATGACTCCAAAGGGTTCGTCTGCGATTCCACTAGCATGGGCCATTTTGGAATTTCGACGAAATCAATGTTGGTATTGTCGCAAATTATTCTAGCTAACGACGTGGTATGTCGGATCGTATATAGTTGTTCTGTAAACAAGGCGGATAATATCGAAATATTGATGCCCCTCTCGAGTTATTCATAATTTAGATGCAATCTATAGTCAGATTTTACCTTCACTGAAGTGGTGAAAGTACACGTTACCTTCATACCAATATCTGTCGCCCATTTTAAAACGTAGAAATTGATCAGCAAGCAAGCAAGCTAGAGTTGGACCGACCCTGGCCGATGGGAGTGGCTTTTCGGCAAGCATTCCGATGAAAAGATCTACTTCCTCCAAGTTTCTTTATAAAAGAAAGGAATGCAAAATAACATGAAAATCTAAATGCGATTCCAGCACCAGACTTAACTATTATGGCGTTTGTCTAACTTGTAAATATCTGTTATGTTTGAGTAAGCGTCTTCAGTCCAGTATTCCTTGATGCCAGGGAATGAATTAATTTCTTTTAGCCCACATGTTTTTCTCCATTCAATGTAAGGAGCGAGACGCAGATCGCGGCCACGATTGACAATTTGATTGACAAGGTTTACTTTTTCAACTCCCAAGTTCAGTGACAGAAGCTGCAACAATAATAGCAGGGTGCATGGGGAAAGTGAAGTATAAAAATCGTTATTAGGTATTCAGTATCTTAGCTTATTTTAATACTACCTCTGCCGGAAAATTTAACCCCACCATATTTGAATTTGTGATGCTGGAGCCCCTTATGAGGGCTTCCAAAGTACCTCTATGCCTCAGGAGAAAGTCTTTCTTAAGAATCAGTTCACCAATGCTCAAACTTTCACTCTCCGTAAACTTTCCTTTCCTCCACACCATTTTTACGCTTCCTGTGCTCATTGAATACCAGAAATGGGCAACAGCGCCAGCAAAAGCAGTGGAAACCGAAGGCTCCACTTCAGGGTCAAATCGGGCGTAAAATTCATCTTTCATTAGCTGTAGTCCCGTTATATTCATCATGTCTTTCCCCAATATCTGTGATGACGGAGGTGATGCGCAATCAGATTGTGTTGTCGTAAAAGCACAGTGTGTAAAGCTGTTAAATGAGCCACCTGGTACACGTCTGGATCTCCTAAATTATTAGTGAATTGTTGTACGACTCATTTTACGTGCCATTTTATGTTAATTTATTAAATTTACGTACCCGTTAAATTACAGTCCGTAGCGTTTCCTTGTGTAGCATTTCCGGTCGGACAGGACTCATTGAAGGGAATAAACCCGCTTCTTTTATAATGAAGCAATTTCTGTACTTTCAATTGTCCAAACGACTTGGTTCTTAATTTGTCAGTAATTTCCTGATGTGATCCGTAAATGTTTGAGGCGTCAATGAAGGAGGTAGCTAAATTAAAAGACGTCTCGTGGTCCTCTGGTACACGGAAATATTTAAATACTTATTTTTATTTTCTCAGTTACATATTCCATGAATTTGCAACATGAATTGCCATGAATTAACCAACTCAGAAACAACGACTCCCCTAATAATATGTAACTTATGTAAGTACACTTTTACCGAGCTTGCATGATGGGTAAATTGCAGGGCGATCAAATAAGGTGGAACAATGTTCGGGACTATTCCGTTTTAATTGATCATCAACAGAAGAGTGTATTGCACAGGACTTTGAACTCTGATTTTTTTTGTGAACCTCCGAGTTTTCGCTGCAACATTTGACTACAACAAACCAGGGAAAGTGAAAGGATTCATTTTGCTGCAATGTCTTTAGAGAACAAACTACATATTATAATAACGAAACAAATGAAAATGGCAAATTACAATGCCACGGAATAAAGACCTGGATAATTTGGAAGTTTCACGGTGTCATGCTGTATCAGCATGCCCCACAACGGTAAGAGTAAAGATGCTTTCGGGTCAGGTCTGGAAGTTCCCAAGAAGTTGTGATCGTTGTTGAATATTATTTTGTCTGCATTACATAATATACCTTTTGTGTATTCAAATGATTTATCAAACGATTTTTTTGTGTAGCAATAATACTATACCGGTAACAAGTTGAGCATGGTCTTCGATATGTCGCAGAGGCGATAATGCAGATCCCCAATTCTTTGTAATTACATTATTACAGCTTCCATTAGTTGATCGATACCACGCGGTTTTATTACAATTCCGGTCAAATTCAAAGTCAGTATCACAGAAATCATAGCGCAAGTCACCTTCCAACAATGTAGACGTCTCATTCAGCCTACGAAAAATTCTGTGTTAATTCGTGTACGTACTTATGTAAGGTTTTCAGAAAGATTGAAATGTGTAACCTTTCTTGGAGCTTTTCTTTCACTAATGTAACCGCTACTCCTTTCCATAGGAGTATTTCCAGTTTAGAGCTAAATATTAGTAAAATCCGATAATTGTTTGAATCTAAGCAGGTCATTAGTCTCAACTTGCAATATGCAAGTATAATATTTTACATTCAGTTTGATGAACCATTAACCTATTTGTATTTAGCTTTCTTTTTAAATTCTCCTTTGCTGTTAGGTACACTTCCTTTAGAATTTCATTATCAATTTCGTGACCATTCATTCTAGGGTGCTCCTTTTGGTGGTGGCGGTCTTTAGTTGTCTCAACATTGTACCTGCCTTTTCCAATTCGATCTTTGTCCCAGGTACTATGGTCAAGTGCCATTGTGTTAAACGAAATATTTAGCTTCCTTGAATTCGCATCTGCAGAATGATTTTTCAGCATCTCAATAAAAGATTCCCTCTTCAACCCCATAAGAACATATTTACAATTTTTTAAGTACCATGTAAGGGCCACTCTAATCTTGTGAGCATGTGCCACTCTCTGCTACTACTATTTTCCAAACGATTATAATGTTGAAGACTGTACTGACGTAGTATCATAACCGATAATAAAATCACAAAAGTCACTCTGCAAACAACAGTGAGCATATACTTTTTATTGGTATCGTACACGCTAAACATGCTTTTCATGTCTTTTACATAAGAATGCTTGCGTATTTTGATGGTTCGTTTACGCAGGTAATATTATTAATTAAATGACAAGAAGCTTGTGATAAATTGACTTTTAGAATAGTTCATTTTTAGGCTAATTGAGAGGATACAAATTTAATTTATTAAAACAAGTACGAACTTTCGTCAACTATCCGCTGACATTATCGAGTCTTAAAAAATTGAACATATTAATTGAAATATTACTTACAGTATGATAGCCAGTGCGATTGCGCGGTCTTTTGAGGAGCGAGATGTGAGAGCGGAAGCGCAACAAATTTTAGCACACCTTCCACAACACAAGGAATCCTTTCCACGTGATTCTGTTGCTCCTGGGTTCCGGTTTTGGTTACCCACCACTATATCCTGAATGGCCAAACGCACGTCTGACAAAGCAAATGGGGAAGCTTCATCAGTTTCCGGTAATTCCTCTGAAGTAGGGTTGTATACCCGAAACTCATCGTCGGGTTGATTAAAGCCTGCATTGTCCCGTCCCTGTTTGTTCTCTTGATTGCTCGATTGAGCAATTGCATTCTTCTCAGAATTTCTTCCGTTGGTGCCAACCGCACTGGTATTTAACACTTTTAGTTCGATTAGACTCTGTGAGGATGGTCCTGGTGCGATTTTTCCTGATG
>JAHZNF010003452.1:0-20560 GCA_027744215.1 Troglopedetes dispersus | reverse complement strand
CAAACATCGCAGCTTCTTCAAGTGGTGCCTCTGCTGCCGCCGCCGCCGCTGAACCTCCGTCAGCCAACAAGACGACTGGAGGTTCAGCAATACCAATGTCACGCTTGCCATCATCAAATAGTATACGAAGGAAGATCACAACCCCAGCAGGAATTCACCCTCCTGGTTCAAGAGGTTGTGCTGTATTAACTTGAAAATTTTTTGAGCGTGAGCATATTATTCATGTTTGTTTATGATGGTGTAGATTCAGGTTTAGCAACCGACATAGACCACTTTATAATAGGAGACACGATTTACGTCAATGGGGATCCTACGAAACGGGGTAAAATCTGTTTCATTGGAGAGGTGGATTTTGCCAAAGGAGATTTTGCCGGAATCGCGCTAGATCTCCCAATGGGTACGCTGCTCTAATTTGACACTGCTGATGAAAACGCTTTGAAAGTTTTGTCTTTAGTCTTTGCATTCGATTCATGTTTTATTTACATTGTTTACAGGAAATCACGATGGTGTAGTTCAAGGGAAACGTTACTTCCAGTGCCCAGCTAACCACGGATTGTTTACAAAACTGAGTCGACTCACCAGGGATCCTAATTCGGATACAGCTGCAACACCTCGTGCACCCCAAAGCTCTGCATCATCAGTGGTGATGTCTCCAGATCCTGTGAGATCCAGACCTGCAAGCATTGTGGAGAGAACACCTAGTCCATCTGGCCAAAGAACACCGGTGAGAGCTTCGCCGTTAGTAAATTCCTCACTTTCACTAGGAGAACGTGTCATTGTTGCGAGTGCCACCGGAGGAACTAAAATTGGTATTCTTCGCTACCTCGGTTCAACGGAGTTTGCAGTTGGTAAATTATGCCAAAACTCTATTGTAAGTTTCTGTAGACAAGGAGCAAAATGCATGACATGTGTTTATACATGGATTCATTGAATCAGGTGACTGGGCTGGTGTCGAACTTTTGACTCCCATGGGGAAAAATAATGGTTCTGTGGGTGGAAAAAGGTGAACTTTTGTCGTTGTTATTTTAGCAACAAGTATGCGTGCAGTAATTTTGGGCAATCGGTACTCATTTACTAAATCCTCTTGGCAGATATTTCACATGTAAAGAAAAGCACGGTTTATTTGTTCCCGCCTCCAAAGTCATCAGCTCTCCTGTCAATAAAACTCCAAGACGCTACGGATCCCGCGAATCACTAATTTCTGTTTCCAGTTTGGCATCCTCAGCAGCATCTAGAAGCATACGTGTGAGAAATCCTGCACTTCACTTTTAATTATTTTATCTAATCAAGAAAATATGTGACTTTGTCTTGAATTGAATATTTATGTCCGATTTTTCAGCGACCTTCTGTGAGGGATTCGAATTGCCTCCCAACGTGTTCGTTACAAGTACGACTAAAAGAATTATTCTGTTATTGTTGATGATGAATTACATGCGTCACAATATTCCATCATGAAGCGCTAAAGAACCAATTTCATATTTTTGTTAACAGGCAGTATTAGCAGAGAAGGAAAAACACATAGAACATCTAATAAAAGAGCGTGAACTAGATCGAGTAGACTTGGCTAATTTAAGCCGCCAGTACGAGGACAAAATATTGGAAGCGAAAAAGTTGCAAAGTGACGCTTCAATGGTAAGATTTTACATAATTGCAGCTTTCAGTCAGAACTAGGATATTCCCTTAATTAAACTTTTGTGGTCACAAACGCTTTTCACAGATCCAACAGCAACTGCAGTCGGGTAGCGGTGGCAACAGTGAAGAAGTGACTCGATTACAAAATCTGCTGGAAGAAGAACATAGAAAACTAGAAGATCTGCAGTATACATTGGACGAAGAGAAAATAATGAAAGCAGATATGCAAACACAATTGGAAACTCTGATGGCTAATGGGACACCTGCTTCAGGCACCGCAGCTAATTCGGAAGAACAAGGAAAAGAGATTGAAACACTGAAGACTCAGTTAGCGAGCCAGCAAGAGGTGGCTAACACTTTAAGAATAAACTTAAATGAAGCTCAAGTGAAAGTTCAGACATTTGAAAAGACGGTTGAGGAACTAACGCAGAAAAGTTGCTCGTTGTCAGAAGATCTCACTGTCTCCAAAGATGACCAAAGGAAATTGGTTGCGTCACACGAGGGTGCTATTTCAGGTAATAATTTGTTAATTACGGCTGTTTGACTACTATTATTGAAAACGAAGATGGATACGTGCAAAATCTAGTTCGCATTTTCTTTGTTCTAAAACTTAGCGTTGACAAAAACTGCTGGGGATCAAACTGAACTTATCCAGAAACTCAACCAACAGCTGAGCGATAAGAAAAAACGGGAGGAAGAACTAAAGGAAAAGATCCACAAGCTGGAGGTTGAATTTGAGAATGCCCACAAACAAAAGTGTTCACTGGTGAAGGATTCACTTACTCATTTAATCTGGTCAGTTACGTGGCAAATGTATCGTCTGAATGGAACGTTTTGTTTAATTTATAGGAGGCGGAAGTCATTGATTTGGTTAACTCAAAATCAGACGCATCCGACGTTCTTTCTGGTAAGATAACGGATTTAAACAACGAGATGTTGGAGTTAAGAGAAAAACTGCAGTCATCGGATGAAGATAAAGCGGTCCTGCGGAGGATTAATGCTGAATTCAAATCTCGAATTGCAACTCATGAGCAATCTGAGAAAGCACTGGTACTTTCTTTACATATTGGCCATCTCTTTTGCTAATGTCAAGCATAATAAATATTTTTAATACAATGCAGAAAAAGGAGTTGGAAGAGACTTCAGCAAAGTCAAACGAGGATAAAGTTGCCTTTGAGAAGCAATCCAGTGAACAAGCCTCAACCCTGGAGTCTGCAAGGCAAACTCTACTGGAGGAAGGGAAAGCAAGGGATCAAGAAATTAATGTACTGAAAACGAAGCTTTCTGAAACTGAAGTAAAGTTGCAGTCCATCAGCGAAAAGTGGAAGGAGCAATCGAATGAAGTAGAATCTCTAAAGTCCAACATAACCGATTTGACGAGACAGCTGTCTGACAATCAAGATCAGCTTCAGAAAGCAAAAGAAGACAAAGCCTCCTTAAATGCAGAAGTGGATAAAAAACAGAAAGAGGTTACAGAGTTAATGAACTCCAAAGCGGACACATCAGAACTCCTTTCCGAAAAGATTAAAGCTCTAAACGAAGAAATTCAGGAACTGAAAACCAAACTGGAGTCAGTTGAAGAGGATAAGGCAGTTCTCCGGAGAATCAACGGAGAATTTAAAGGTCGAGTGGAAAAACTTGAAAAGTCGGAAGAACACTTGGTAATAATATTCAAATTTTAGTCGCACGCTCTGTAGTACTGAAATGGCTTGTTTTAACGCGTTTGATTGGAACCAATTTAAGTTATGCTAGAGCCTATTTCGGCTTGATAGACAGAAAGAGTTATGATCTGAATCACTTTTTTATGCATAGAAAAAAGAGCAGCAAGATGCACTTTCTAAATATGAATTGGATAAATCGACCCTCGAGAAGGATATGAGCGATCGCGTCGTATCATTCGGCAATGAAAAGCAAAAGTTAGTCGATGAGATAACTGCGAAGGTCGAAAATATTAAGACTTTAGAGGTAAGTTCAGCATGTATAACCTTTTAAATTAGAAATTTTGGCAAAGATAAATTATGCGTACAAATGCTACAACTAGCATTTAAAAAAATTATTCAGGCCAAGTTGCAAAGTGTGGAAAAGAACGTAATCAGTTCCAATGATGACCTGAAAAAGCATTTGGAAGAAATTGACTCGTTGAAGTTGAAGCTGTCCAAGACAACCGAAGACTTCAAAGAATGTCAGCAAAGTTTGAAACGAGTGGAAGAAGAAAATGCTACCCAGCAAGGGGAATCAAAGAAGAAGCAGCAGGAACTAACACAGAAATGTAGTGAGTTAGCTAAGAAATTTGAACATTTAAGCGAGCAACTTTCGACTTCAATGAGTGAGTCTGCGTTCTTAAAAACAGAAGTGTAAGTGGTAACGGTAAAAAGCATATTCCAGTAATGGCGATTAATGTACATACTTTGTGTACTCAAAGAAGTAATTTCAAATTGGTACACGTGATTTTTGTAGTGAAAATTTGAATGGAGAAATAAACCAGCTGAAACAAGTTCGGGACGAGAAGGCTGCGAAAATTGAAGAACTGGAGAAAGAAATTAGCTCGCTTCAGTTAACCTCAAAAGAACAAGCAGAACGGAAAGAAAAAGAGGTTAGTGAAAAGAGTGTTGAATTGGCAGCTCATATTGAGGAATTATCTGGCAAGTTGACTTCGTCATCAGAGGAATCTTCTGCCTTAAAGAAGGAAATGTGAGTCCAGTTAAAACCATTGGAGTATCTGACTTTATAAAATTTAGCCTTATAAATTTTCAATTAATCAAAAAAGTACACAAATAATTAAGTACATAAAATAATTTATTAACAGTGAAAGCTTGAAGAATGAGATCACCATGTCTAAACAAACTGTCGAAGAAAAAGTATCCAAGATTAAATCATTGGAGGATGATCTTGGAGCAGTTAAGAAACAAGCGCTAAATTGACACTGGTTCCTGGAATGAACTCCATCTTCAAATTGATTCCTTGAAGAAGGATAAAAATTCCCTGAAGGAGAAACTTATTGGGTACAAGACAGATAGGAGCAGATTTCAGGAAGTTGAGCAAGGGCTGTGCCAGGAACTTGCCGTACTTCGAAATAAGCTTGATCAGCAGAATAAAATAGTTTATGACTTGGAAAAGGAACTAACAGAAAAGAAGGCTGATATCGAGTCCAGTAAGTCTACACTATGTAGCCTAAGTACACTTGAATGCTTTTTAGTATTAAATGAGCGCATGCATTTGCAATATTTTTTGTATCTCCCAAGGTAAGGCATCTATGTTAGACGTGAACAGTCCACAGGCTCATATCGACTTCTTAAATTCAATAATTGTTGACCTTCAACGAAAGAATGAAGACCTCAATGTGAAATTGAATGTGTTGATAAATGGCGGGGGAGCTGGTGATGCAGATGACAAAACGTAAGTTTGCCTGTAAATATGAAGTTCCTTTTCAACAATAATTTTATTTCCGAGTTCCTAAGTTCCCGTGCTTTTTTTATTTACAGGAGCAAGATAAGTTCGGCAACCAGAGCAGCATACCAGTCGTTACGACCTTACTGCGATATTTGTGAGAAATTTGATCTACACGACACTGAAGACTGTCCGGCACAAGTTTCGGAGGATCAAACGAATACTCATTATGGGAATGCTCGGGGGGAATCCCGTCCTTATTGCGAGACTTGTGAAAGTAATAAGTATTCCAATTGCTGCAGGCACAAGAAAACTTACAAGAAGGGGCTAATTTTGTGTATTTTTGTTGCAGTTTTTGGGCACGTAACTGGGGAATGCGATGATCAAGAAACATATTAACTTCTAACCCGCCAGCATATTTGAAATACCGAATGTTACGTATTTATGTATTTATTTATTTATTTATTCATTTATTAGGTACAGTTAATGTGGAGAAAAGTCGCAAACTTGATATGCACTTGTTAGTAGTGAATGCAAGCAATTGCATATGAGTGCAAAAGTCATTTAATGTATATCTTTATCTAACATTGGATTTCTCTCGGAATTTGTGTACAAAGTGTGAAATTTGGTGAGCTCAATCAAAGCTATGTCTAAATTTTAAGTGAAATCACGTAACTCTGTCAACCCATTTACGCTTAATTATTGTCACCGATTATTTATCATAACAGTTACTCCATAATCATCCTAAATGTGTATGTGTATATTTATATATGCCGCATGCTATTATTCATGTCACCCTGTATCGACTTCGACTAGCTGCTAAAACAAGTTTTAACTTTTATCTTAATGGTGCTCAATAGGAATTCATTTGTTGTGCTGTCCATGCAGTAGAATACCTACGTTTGTACAGCTTATAATCTACATATCAAGACATGTTTGCAGCTCCAGTGCAATGATTATAATTTTCATGTGGAAAACACGTGATGCATGTTCTGCAGACTAGACACGATCTTTGTGCTCGATTAATGACAATATATCAATGCGTGACTAATTTGAATGTGGTAGTGCATGTGTATTGGTTCTGCGTAGTTTTAAGGAGACAGGTCAGTGTAGATGAACAAAGTTACCGATGATGTCTACAAGTCGTGCGTGATGATGATAACAAATAAACTACCTCCGTGCTTTAAAAAAGTAATGCCTTTTATATTACTAAAAGCTGTTCTGAGCAAACTATAATGTAAGAATAAAAAATAAATGTAAGGACATTAACTATACAATCGTTAAAATTCCGTCGCATGTAGATGTCAAGCTGTGCTACAACTAACCGAATTTAAGAAATAGGAATTAGAACGCCTGTTCCCCGTCAGATAAATAAAAGAAATTGTAGCTAATGATGTAGCTAATACGTTCCCATAATGCACGCAAACAGCAATAAAAAATAACCTAGTAATAAAATACTACTGTGTGGGATATAGTTTTTTGCCTTGTGTTATATAGGGATGGTTTTACATATCTTAAATAAATATTAATAGCAATGAAGACAATGTGAAAAGTGAAATAACGTTAAGAATGAGTACGCTATACGTTGAATTGTGTTCGTCATTGACAGACTGGACGTGCGTGCGTCTACAAAATTCGACATTTTGTAGTTTTTTCAGCTTTAATGAATCTGTTTGTCCAACTCGGGGCTGAAACATGATATTGTAGCAACGTCGCAGATTATTTTTTAAATCCAAATTTCAAGTACCTTTAAAGATGTACCGTATGTACTCCGTAATAAGTCGAATGTAGCATGTAAATTAGGTATACAGAATGCTAAGTATGTCGGGTAAAATATGAAGTTCACGTTATGTGTGTAAAGACACCTTTAATTGTATTTATTGGGATCTGGCGAGCATCATAGCTATTATTTTATTAATACAATATGATTTTAGCATAATATCGTAAGTACTTCCTATATGCCAAAGAATACCTTGTTGGTTGTCATTCAATCATGCCTCTCCTTTAGACGTATTTTGTCAAAGATTTGGATGGATTTGAGTTTATAAGTAAGACGTTAATATTTGAAATGTTAGTTGTTCTCGAGTTTTTGTGCAGCACAGAATAGTAAAGGGACCGCAGCGAGTATGTTCACAAACAAAATAGAAGGTTGTACGATAATATTTATTTTTTTGTGCTTTGGAGAAATTTTAAAAGAAACCAAGATTTTATTGTAAAATGATCGAAGTTTGGATATGTACAACGCAATTTTGGGCTATTTATCAACACTACAAGGAGACACGTCATGATGATAATAAATGGCGTAAAACACCAATTATAACTAACTCCCAATTCACCATTGAGTCCACCGATGCTTGCATAATTATTGGAATTTCTGAGAGGTCATCCGGCAGTGGCATATTATATTGTTTATTGTCCAATGCGCAATGTTCACTTCTCACTCGACCGGACAAAAATTCACGCTTTACACTCATTTTTATAAACACAAGTTATTGGGAATTCATTCTGTTCTTTCAGAATTGGCTTCGAACGAGAGGATTTCTGCACTGAGGAGTTTCCATGTAAATGCTTAGTATTAGTAGTGACTTGAAAAGGTAGCAATGGTAATAGTGGCAAGTGACATCGTCAATTTTGATCTTTGGCGAGAGGACAGGAGAGGTAAAATAGGTAAAAGGGGCAGCGGCTTCACGAATGTAGTACAATTCAAAGCAAAATTCAATACAAAATCATCAGTCTACTTGTCAAGCTGTAATCGTTTTAGCCGTTAAGCCGAAGAAACTAGATGGTAGGATTATAGGAATATGAAAATGACAATTACAAGGGTCAAATCACAAGTCAATTAGCATACAGAATGCCTCTTACAATACGATCTTATGTTTCATGTGTACGAGCAATAATGATCTTATTTGGCTTATATTGACGTTCTCTATTTTTCTGTAAAATTGGTGGCCAGTAAGATATAAAATTAAGTAACATACATTTTCCAAAATCGGGATAAATATAATATATTTTATATTATCATATTCTCCCCTAATCTCGCCACCCCATTCTTACAAAATAAATACATTGCATGACACGTAATTGACGTAATACAAACTCGTCAGGAAAATTCTAATAGCCTTGACAGAAACTGGGTCATGGGTGCACTATTCTTGCGTCCAATTTAATAATTAAAACTCGAATAATTAATATTTTTCATATTTTGTTCATTCAATATAAGCAAGAAATATTTATTGAACAAGCGTCTTCACGAATTAACACATAGTTCATCGTGAGTTTTAAAAGTCCCAAGCATATCATCAGTCAGTCGAATAAAATAATTTATCTGTGCCTATATACATAATATCACCTTCACTGTGCCTGAAATATGGAGGGCCAACTCCCAGGATCCTCGTCTACCAGTGACGCTTCAAAAACGAAGGCTTTCTCTGCGGTCAGTTCATGGGTTCGCAGTACCCCTGGAGCAATTCCGTTTCTTTACAGCGTGTCAGGACGACTTCCTGTAAATGTGTAAATTATATAAGCAAAACCTTATTTTTAAAGGATTCTTGATGCTGGTGGCACATTATGTTATAAAAATAATTTGAATGTTAATGATTTTAAACATTTAATCTACTTCAGAATTCCCGAAGTCCTCCCAGAACTCATAGGTACACACGTACGAGCGCTGCACTTGGTCACGGGCACTCTTCCTATGAAAAGATGCTGATGAAACAAGTTATGAAGGAGAACGCCCTTCTTCAAATGACACTGTCCACTCGAAACAACGAAATCGCCACTCTGAAGGTTAGAATTTACATTTCAAATCAAAAGTTTAAATTGAAGTACTGATAACCTAGCACGCAACCTGAATTCAAACTAACGTTCGTGACTCATAAATACGTACATACTGTAGAGAAGAATGGAAACCTTCATACAAGAAAAAGGTCGACCGAAGTCTGAAAACATGACCAAGGATAAACGGGTCATGTTTTTGGAGAAGGCAGCGGAAAGGGAGTCCGCTGTTATTTTTCGACCGAAATCAGACGATCAGGTGGATCCTGTGGGTTCCAAGCACATGAAGCTCATTTTCCATACCACAAAGATGAAGAAGCCTTTGAAACGAATAACGTCTGGTGGTCTGACAAAGGCGGTGAAGTGGAAGCCAGCTTTACAGTCACGCCCATGCTTCCATTACTCCCCAAAGGATATAATTTCCAATGCCCCTGGACTCATCCCGGGGCGAAGTGAGAAAACGTAAGTATTTATAAACGATCTTATGTTTTTAAATACTGGTTCACTGTCATCCTTCCCAAATCTACCAATCTACCTGCAAATTCCCCTTTTCATGTTTCCAGGCAAACTATTTCCGGTGCAGAAGGGGAAGTTAGCTTTCATGACAGCAGTTCTTTGACGGATCAAATTTATGCTTTGAAAAAGGACGTTTCAAAAATCGAAAGTAATTTTCAACATGAAATACGAATCATACAGGATAGGTTGAATAACAAAGGAAAAATTGCTGAAGTAGCATCTGGTAGGACGTTACACATTCAATTTTATATTCAATTTATAAAATTCGTTAATTTCGAGAAATAAATAGTATATTTGTTGGTGATTGGATTTGCCTGTGACTACCTAACATCTATTTTTTATTGATCTAGAAAGATCAAAGGAAGCTCCTTCAGAGATAAAGCACCCTGAGAGCGACCAGTCCCTGTTGTTAACTGTAAAACCTGAAGGTCACTCGGACCCGAAGTAATTTATAATAACCAATATGCTTTATTATTCATTTGTCGTTTTTACTAACTTAGAAAAAGTGTGCTGATGATAGTGAATCATCCTACAGGAGACATAATGCCGGGAGTGACGAAACTGAAAGATCAACGACCTAAAGATTAAGGAATCTTAGCCAGTGGCTAATCAAAGAACAAGGAGAAATTATTTACTTTTGCCGCACTGCGTGACAACAACATTTAGACCATACTTACACTCACATTACTGTTAGGTTCTTCCTTATACTCTATAATGTGTATTCATGGAAACCTCTCAGGAAAATCATTATGAATTAATTATAAAATATCATGGCAGTCGGTTCTAAATTGTTTTAAATCAATGAAAGATTTGTCTTTGATTTGTGTGCATGCTACTGAATGTAAATACATGTCTCTGGACAACCTGAATCAATGCTTCCTTCATATGCAAAATAGTGCAATGAACTTATCCGCCGTTACCTTCAAGCCACTTATGGTGTATTATTATTCAAACATAACTTTTCAACGTGACTATTTTTTTCGACTTTCCCATGAAAATCGTTACGGTGTAGTGATGAATATGTGTAGGTGCTCTGAGCTCTTTGTATCGCATCGTCATCGTCTTTTATAGCAAATAATAAAGGTTTTCTGTTGTAACTGAGTCTCTTAAGCCGAATACATGATTAGTAATTTTATAGTAAGCCAATAATAATTGTAAATGAACCTTGTACCAAATTTTCTGTTTGCGTTAAGCTGAGTCTTTCTTTTTGTAAACTGGTATTTTAATAAACGAACTGTCGGAAATATCAACCATATCTTTACTAATAAAAACCTACAACATCTTTTCTCTGGAATAATATTAAACAGTCGCATAATCTGCATTTTATGCAAGTGAAGCATGTTGCCACACA
This sequence comes from Troglopedetes dispersus, assembly GCA_027744215.1. NCBI lineage: Eukaryota > Metazoa > Arthropoda > Collembola > Entomobryomorpha > Paronellidae > Troglopedetes > Troglopedetes dispersus. The sequence goes on along the minus strand of JAHZNF010003452.1, from coordinate 9,900 downwards.
TGCATGTGTGCTTGTTCTTAAAACTTCTCCAACTCGATCAGGTCCTTCGCAAGGGTCCACCGCCATATACGGGAGGATCAATAAATGCCACCCAGAGAGTTGCGGTGGGAAAGAGAACCCAGATAAAAGAAAAGTTGGCAGACGAGAACAGAAGTTGATCATTGCTCATTTTATTTTTGGCCGTTGAAGAGTCTGCAAACGGTTCATATTTAGGTACTCATCTTCTTGCAGATACACGAAATATTCTTGTCAAAGTATTCGATTTTTGTCTCCATTCCAATTTCAAGGAACTTGAAAATTTTCCCAAGAATATTTTCAGTTCGTGGAATATTTTTTTGATTAGGGATTTTGCCTTCCTTCATTTGTAAGCTAATTCACTCAGTCAATTTACTGATCCAAAATGAGCGATCCCAATACAAGTTTTTTACAATCCCCGTCCAAGACAAACGATGGACAACAAAAACGGGTGTGTACTAATCTACAATGTGAAAGGCATTTTCCGCGCAATAACTTGGGCGACGACAATTCGAAACGTGTGAGACGGACGGGTTTGCAGGAATTGACTTCACGTGATCTGCAACTCCAGCATCTACGTCGTAACGCAAACAATCCACCGACTGAGCATACGGCTACATCCCGCGACATACCTGTGGTGCAACAGGCCGCGATAACGTACAGTGCCGTGGAATTGGGATTACCCTCAGTACAAGGACAACCTGCAGCAACCGTTTCCATTATGGCAAGCCAACGTGCCGGAGGAATCTCTTTAGGACCAGCTTCCAGGGTATGCGTATATTTTTTAATGAAATGTTAAGTCTCTGCATCCCGTAACAACTGTGCTACTACAAATATTTTCAACTTGTTATGAAAAAATGTTTTCAGTCCGCCAGTCCGAATCCTACATACACAAATCTTGTCAGCCACAGCCCAATGTATGACCAGTTACGACTAAAGCATGCACTGGAGGAAATCGATGTGCTTAGATCGGAGATATCTTCCAAGACTGAAGAGACTGCGGAAGTAAAGGTAAAGCGTGTCAAGAGAATTTCATTGTACCATAATTTTCATATTTATGTATGATTCTCAACAAGAGAAGTACATTTTCTACTTTAAGAAATTAGAATCCTTCACAGAATAATACTAATAACTATAACAATTACATATAACTCACAGAAACAACTACATTTATCAGAAATTGAATTAAAAAAGGAGCAAGAATTGAACAAAGTCCAAACCAAAGAATTGATGGTGCTGAAGCAAACTTCCGCGAATACGGTCAAAAAGTTCGTCGAACAAACTAGCTACATTACCAGACTGCAAGCTGCAAATGTGCAAATCAAGTTAGACAAGAAACAAGCCATTCAAAGATGCAGGGAAGCCGTAGCTGAGGCTTCCAAGCTCCGACGAAAATTAGCCGAAGCGCGAGAAACGCAAAAGGATTTCGCTACTAAACGCCGTCGTTTGGAACAGGCGCTATCTGCACTGCAGTACCTAGTTCAGGATGAGGGCATGCAAATGTAATGCAACTTTCTTTGTATTTTTAATTGAGTTTCACTTGAATCATTTAATCTTTAATCTGACTTAAAGTGCCATTTCCACACGTTTAATCTTTAATCGCATGATTTTCCAAGGGACAAGATGCGCATGTTTTTGGAGCAATCTTTTTCCGCCAGCAATTTGGAAGATTCTAACAGTCAAGATACACCTGAGAGTTCTTTAGATGACCAAATCCCCAATAATACCCTTGATGACCAGAATGGTACAGCAACCGGTACCAGCAACAATTGATGCTATCACAACTTAGAAAGTCCAATTCACGAGAGTTGGAAAAGTGATTTTAATGAGTGTGTGTGATTTTCTTTTAACGAAAATATGTTTTTGATATGAAGTGACGAAGACAATACAACTTATTTCCAAAATATTTAACTAAATTTTCATTTTCTGCAGTTTTGATTATACACATATTATGATGTTTGTGCACCGAGACTTTTAAATGTCGACAGTATTTACGAATTTTTCAATTTTCTGGTCTTAATAAATCTTGTGATGATAATAACGGAAAAGATGAACGTGCGATGCGAAATTTCATTTATTAGAAATAATACATGGTTATCGAATTAATTTTGACATAAACACATACGGGGTTGGTTGGTGTCACGGGGGGTCGAATCATTAGCATCACATTTGTATTCCTATTAATGTGTAGCGTGTTTATGTTATGCCACGGCAACATAGTCAATAAATGCACTAAAGTCGGTAGATGGATTGATGCAACTCATTTCCATTTTCTCTGAAAAGATTAATTACCTGCTTTATATTCAATTAATATTTTTTGTATCATTAGTTGGATGGTTTGATTTGTGACTTGGATCATCACAAAGTCCAACTTACAACCCCAACCCACGCAAGCCTGTAAACAACATGTTGGTGTAGTCTTCACGACTGCTACAGATTAGTTCATTTTTAAGGGCTAAATGTTGTATCCAAGTTTTATGTTTAAGTTTTCAGTTTTAGCAGCAAGCAAAATAGTAAATGGGGTAGGATGAAATAATGCAATTTCTGAAACCATTTTCCAGAGAAATTTGCATATTTACTTAAAGCTTTAAGGACACGAGACAATTTAACCTCGTTAAAACCGAAGAGGTACCATTGTTGATGTTCTAACCCTAGTTGTCATTCCAAGATCAGCACGGTCAATGTTTCTGGTTATTTTAGTAATTCGTCGTATGGCTAAAAACCAGCTTTGTGTCATAAGTTGCGATTCATGTGAACACATCCTTGGTTCTTCGAAACAGTGAATCGAGCAACTATCAACAATCTAGCTCTTCTGAGCATCCGTGGAATCCCGCAATGGATGACACCACTGATCCGCTTACATCATTTCATCTGTTAATCATTGCTGAAGCGAAGGAAACAAACAAATCAGTGCATTATGTATTGCATATTATGTAACCTAAAGTTGCAGTTTCGCCATTTCGCACGTTAGACATTTTCTCGCTAAAAGTGCATTTGTATTTTTAAACAAACAGGAAACGTTCCTTGTTGCAACACAACAATCAAAGACAGCAAATATGTTTTAAGAAAAGTTTCCACACCTTGCTTCAATGAATAACATAACAGTGCACACAAAATACAAAGCTGCATTACGTAGATATTTTATTTCAAAATACACTTAATTATTGTTTCTTTAAGACTTTAATCTGTACGATATACATACAAACATAATTCTACACTTTGACGTTAAACTTTATTTTAGAAAAACTTCTTTTGATATAATCATCTACTGAACATTCACCCTGAATTATAATAATTAACATTCATCATTGTAAGTGCATATCATGTAGGTATCTGTGTGCCGGCAGCTGCAAAAGGAGAGGAATTAGCGCGTTCGGGCAACTTATAGAAGCGTCAACTCTACTTAATTCGGACTCACCTATCACGAATATGAAATTCATTTGTGTAAAACGCAAACTCAATCTTATTTTCTAAAAACTTAGTCCAAATTCAAATATGATAATAGGCATATTATTATCAATCATGCTCTCCATGTCTTGCTTTCTGATATATTATATTATGAGGTTAGGTATAAAGTCATCTGAATGCATTTTTACTTCAACACCCTCTGCGTACATTCTTTGTTATCAACGAGCGAGAGTAATCAAACACTTATATGAACTTATGTATTAAGTTACATGGTTGACTTGCAAAAAAATTGACTTAAACGTCTTCAGTTTTACACTTGTATATTTGATTTAGCTAAAAGCAGTACTTCATTTTCTCCTTTTCTTATCACTTTTCGTTTCCTCCAAACTTCCTTTCTGATGGAATCTACTTCATCCAAATTGTGAGGAACGAAACCATTTTATGGGAACACCAGAACTTCCCCCCACAACAACTAAAATTTTGTGCCCGGAGAAACTCTTGCGCATATCATGGAGACGGAGACCCATAAAGATATGCTTCATATTGGCAACCAATATATCAATTATTTTATGATTGCTTCAAAGAAAAAATATCTGCATTAGCATTTGGCAGATGCCTACAAGGGCAAGTCAAGTTGTGACGAAACTGAGTTTAAATAAAGCATGAACACATCGCTTTGTGTTGTGACTGCGGACTGTTTCCAAGACTTTAAATTGAGAATACCTAAGTGGATCTTAAGTTTTAGGCACTACATAATTTATTAAGATCCATACGCATTCGACCATTTCACATGAATCGCCAGCACTGAAACACTAATAAGAAAAGGACAATGGCGTAATTATTATTAAAATGAAAAGCGTGTATAAGAATTAGATTCACACAAGGACAAAAGCAAAACTAATTTGTACGATGATGAATACGAACGGGCAGGAACTTTTTCCTGAAAACGCAAAGCAGCCAACCTGTGAATTAAAAACTTAAAAGCCCTCGCATAAAATACCTGAGAAAGTTTATAAATTTAACTACGTAATTACCTACCACTTTTAGTATGCAAAATAAGCCTACCTGAAGCAAAATATAGCATTCATGTGTAAGACAGACATGGTACAAGTGTAGGCGTATATAGGTTACAAATAAACTTTTTTGTCAATATATCTTCCATCATAATAGAAATCTAATCTCCGTTACTTTTCAAGATGCAGTTAACAAGGATTTGAACAAGAAGGACAAGAAGAGTATATAATATGTATAATATGCATTACAAGCATATTCCAAATAAAGTAGCTTCTTAGAATGCTAACATTTGTGAACGCACTTGAGTTTACTTGTTTACTCTTCTAGATACGATTATATTGTTGCATGTTATTACAAATTTTGTATAAAACTGAATAAATAACGCGTTCTACTAAGTCTGGTTGGTCTCTGAAGTACAGAGTCTGAACGCTATATTTGCAGATCAAGTTCATTAGATTTTACTTCCTACATTGACCCAATGACCCGTAAAAATTATTTTTCAGTTTCATGTGCTGTAGTCTAAATGCGTTTTCCTAATATTGTAATAGTAATTAATGAGAATGAAAAAAATCAACAAATCCGACAGAAGTCAGAAATTTGCCTAAATGTAAAGCCCTCGGAACACGAAAGGGCAGCTGAAAAAACTAGTGAGTTCCAATTCTAACAGAAAACGACTAGCACGATTTCAGAGTAGCTACATTAATAAAAACGTTATGTATGTTTTCAGTTTTTGATGGAAGACAAATTTTGAAGTATATCTTTATTTTATGCATACAATTTTATGATTCTTAGACTTCTGCCATGAAAAGGAATTGCTCAGAACCTTACCAGAGTTGGTTATGAATACTATCTCACTTGAATCTGCACATCATTATTTTGCACGGTTTTGGCAGATCTATGAAACCTGACTTGCTCATACTAAGTACCGAAAGTTTAATTACACTATCTTCATATTTCTCTATTCTAGCAAAAATCGTAGTAGGTAAGTAAATCTGTGGAAAACTTAATATTATATAATACGACCGTTATTTTACTACTCCATACAAATTTGTAGCCATTACACGTATCGATCCAAACTATTCGAAACTCGTAAGATTCATTTAAAAAAGACAATAATCATTTTATTAGTGACTCAATAGCTCCAGACAACACTAGCTAGTATCTCTGTTCTTGTCAACTGCTAAAATGGGTTAATACATATCTTTCAGAGGCCTATTGTAAAAGCTCATTTCCGTATTTAAGGTAAAGCGGTATATTATTTCATAATATTCCGTAATATCTTCCCTTGATTTCTCTTGATCTCGCATCCCAATCACATTTTTTTACGAGTAATACATGTGTCGGCGGAAAACTGTAAAAATGTTATACGTAATTAGCTGCACAAATCCCTAACACAGAAACAAGGCAAATTATATAAGAACTGTATTCGATACCTGAGTTGAAAGAAACGTGCGTGGAAGGTGTATTTTGCTAAAAGTGTGGGTGGGGCCTTTGTTTTTTATGGAACGCCCAATTGTCCTGCAAATTCTGAATCTTTGGTTGAATCATGGAAACTTTCACCTTCGACTGAAACGTATTTTTAATTTACTGGACTTTGCTAGTTGATTTTTGTTTTACGACATTCCCCAATTCAATTAATTTCGAAGCCCTGTATCGTAGCTACATTAACCTTAAAGCACAACAAGCTGGTGGTCGGGAATCTCAGTAGCAATGCAGGCTTGGGTTGAAAATCGACTTGTCCCGTTAAATTTGCAAATTAGCTTACCGTAGTCACAATGAATCAAGCTGAACAATTTCAGTGAAAACTACATCAAAGTCAACCATTATTGTTAATGATAAAACGCTGCACTAATAACATGAGGACTGCGCGCAGATTTCTTAATATTTCGGTTATTATTCTTGATTTTCAGTTTCCATTTTCTATCTTGTAATACATTCCAACACTTCATGAACCGAATGGCTCCGTGAACTTCAGAACTTGTTATTACTTTTTTTTATTCAATTTTATTCAATTTAATGCTTACACAACCTCACTGTCGCAGTGCATCTTTGAGAGGTGAAACTTGTGCAAGTCGTAATGTTGTCAACGTCATTATTTCTTAACTAGAAAAGTGAAGAGATTTCATCCCACATCATTGCCAACAGAATAAAACAGCTTACAAATTAAAAAAAAACAATTGATCAATCAACAGTTTGTTACATGGAAACACGAATGATTGGCACGTTTATTGATTAATGCAACGCATGATTATAACATTTTAGCAATATAAAAACAAAGGTTAGGTTAACGAGCAGTCAAACTCAGGCGGGATTAGTAACAATTCGCAAAGAAACATTTCGAAGTCGAAATTACTCTTCGTTTGGTCAATCGCCCTAACTGTACTGTAGAAAGGCTAGTAGTTCACTTTAAAAGCCTTGCATCAACAATATTATGTAGAGTTAGTGGTACAACAAATATATCTTACACAAAAATTAGGGACATATATTTGTTTTAAGTACAAACGATCAGCAAAAGCAACTACGTTATACGTATTTTAACTTAGAGTAACATTTAATAAAAACGTTCAATGAATGGCTCTTCCCTGGGTTAAAAAAACAAGTAAAATAAACTGCACTCATCAGTGATGGAGACTACCAACAAAATGAAATGAGATAAAGGACGTATTAAAGTGAACGGGAAATATTCGGACTTATGTAAGTAAGTGATACATTCTCTTTACAAAGTTGCTCTTCTCGCCATATCCTCAAGCATCGGATTTCGAACAATTCTTGTAATCAGATTAAATTTGTAAATTCATTTGCTTTTACCATTGTCACAGTAACATTTTTAAAATCATTTTATGTCATATCAGTGAACAAGCTCAAACTGTGCATTCAACCTACCAACTTTTTGTATGTTTTGTACTTTCAATAAAAAACCAAACCAACAAGCCAAGACAGAAAGCAAAGGTGGAAGAAAAAAACAACAACAAAATATCTCAAAATTGACAACAACCGTTCGTTCCCTGCACAGCACGACTTTCCCACATTGTCCTACGGTATTCCCATGAACATTAAGTGGGTATTAAATACTGACGACATAACAAGTTTAAAATAATTAACACAACGTGCATGTAATTGTTGAGAATTCAGGTAGTAGCTTGTAAATTTAATCGTGTGGTAGTACTGTGTAAGGACCTAATTTGGTAATTAGTACATACATAATGAGCTAGGATTGTTGATTTCAAGTGGTAGCAGAAAAACTGCAACATCCGGGGCGGATAAAATACATCAACTTTTAAGATACATAATATTTTCATATCTTCGTATAAATCGAAAACTGTTTGTATGCAGGCTGATTCACGTTCGCTACTTATCATGTAATATATATTTTTTGTAACTTCATGCCAGACGTGACCTAGGAAGAGGTTCAGCAACTTCCTCTTTTGAAGGGAAGGCTAACACACGCGCGACTATTTTGGTTCACCCCAGCTACAATATCTCTCCTCAAAAAAGCTCGACCAAGGGGCGAGCTCAGCGAGCCTGGTCACGTCTAAGTCTAATGACAATATATTTAATATGTACAATATATAAAAATGAATTTGTTATGTACACACTGGTAATAATTATTTTTGTGTTCATGTACGCTATGACACGAAACTTTAAAAAACGCTACTTGTTCGCTCTTGCAATGCTTAACAGTACTGATAACCTGGTAATCTGTCACAATGTAACTTGTAGTAATATGTAATAGCCTGAATAATATATAAAGTTAGGTAATTGTTTTGTATAAAACGTATTGTGTATTACACCGAAATTTCATAGTTCATATCGTAAACACTTGCTCTATCTGAAATGTCGTTGACTTGGGATTGGCCTGGCCCTTTAGGTGTTCCAGCCGGACTACTGCGATTATTGGCACCTCTGTTTGACATGTCTAGCGAGTCTGTCATTTCTAGAGCCCTCACAAAACTCATCGGCCTCCTGTTCAAAGGACTTGGTCTAACTCCCTCGACTACCTGTGGACCACCATATATTTTTCTTCTTCCGTTGGGCGAAGTGGGCACTACCGGAGCGGGGGAAAAACTTGGTGAACCGGGAAAGCCTATTAGGGACCCTTCCGAAGACGGATGTCCCCCATAACCTCGACTATACATGCTATTATTTTGAGAACAGTTCATAATCGTCGGTTGCATTGGACTTGTGGGGTTTGAATGGTAATAGTTAGAGTTCGCAACGGCGGGAGCCGTCGAATTGAAATTCTGATTAGCTGCTCTAGTCGGCGAGTTATCTTTCCAGAGGTAGACGCCGTTTTGGGGCGAGCTGGCCAGTTCCCTAATCGGTGCTGAGGATTCACGATTAATTGCTGTCACTGGTGTGGGGTGGTACTGCTGCTGCTGCTGGCGCTCGTACATCATCTCCGTAGATGAGGACACGCGCCTTTGATCTGCAGTGGCAACGTACCCGTCATCAACATAGTAGCCTGGGTACACCGGTCGCCCCATGGAAGGTACCATACATGAGTCATGAGCGCCTACAACGTAATCAGGTCGTGCTGCTGACGAAGCTTGCGTCGGGGTTGGGGGATTAGATCTACGGATCCCAGGACTAGCGGACACTGCAAACGGAGTGGGTACACCTCCAATTGCCCGAATTTTCTGGTGTAGCGTCGGACTCGTGATGTTCTCAACCCCCATGACCGTGTCCGACGGTGAAGAGAGTGACTCCGGAGTTTGACTACGTGACCTTGGCCCTTCCCCATTTCTGTCCACAATGAAAGAATGCAAAGAAACACAATTACCTAAATAAGCCATACTCTTTCATGCAGATATTTTTCTAATTGAATTTGACATACAATCAAGAAAGCGGAACACTAAGATCGGTCTCTTTCAACTTATATCATATTATATTACTCTAACTAATATTTTAGCCATCTGACAATATTTTAGGGATGCTAAACTGTGAATAAATTTTATTTTAACGGTTATTATAAGTAATTCAATGATTATTTTATGAGAATCTACAGGATGTGTAATTAATCGTCAGTACCATAGATTACAGTGTTTCGCAAATGCTGTTGCCATAAACGAGGTGTGTGTGTGCGTGAGCAAGGCAGAGATTCTATTAACATCAATCCCTGCAGAAGTGAATGAGTGAGTGCGTCCACCTCATTTTATTATGGAAACACCTCTTGTTCGCCCTGCTGGTTACCGGGTGGGAAATGATGGTGAGTCCTGGAACATCTCAAGCACAACAGATGCTGAAGAATCGACAATTATGTGTACATATCCTGCCCATACATGATTGTCATGCTTACAGAGAGCTAACTATACAGATCGTGCTCGCAAGTATAATAATTTTTGTGTTAATACTTAAACGACCACATTTTATTTTTTTCAGTCTTACGAATTCACTACGTCATTTTATTCAAAAGGGTCAAATCTCAAGATCAAACTTCGTTCATATATACTGCTAAAACTCTAG
>JAHZNF010003451.1:0-22461 GCA_027744215.1 Troglopedetes dispersus | reverse complement strand
GAATACTACACCTCTTTACTAATACTACTGTCAAAGAGTTAATAATAACAATTATTGATGCTACGCGAAAGAAATAGGGCGCGTTACTAGGTCCTTTGTATAATGTATGTCAACTTTCAATGCAATCCGTTCACGCGTTGTGCAGTTATCTGTACCGCGAACGGTTAGACGGACGGCCAGGAGAGGAAAACAATAGTAGTACTTCATGATCTTAATAATACCAACCTGCCGTGGTTGAGAGTTTTGAAAAGGTCATGTATCACCATAAAATCCGGACGCATGTCTGGAAGTTCTGAAATCAATGTGAAAAAAGTAGCCGTATTTCACGCATCCCATTGTCAAATATGTTGTCATATTATTATTAAATGCATATAATGTCCGTGTTATTCGACATTTGTAGGAATTAATACATTATATTGGCTTTTATGTTAGAAATGTTAAGAGTAGAAATTTTTAACAATACGAGTACGATCAATAAAGTATACGTACCCGCCCAGCACTGCCTCATAATGTTCACAGCTTCAGGAGGAGCAGAGCCCTTACTCACCGACGGCCGAATGAGTGGAGGTGGTTTTTTCAGCTTCTCTAGAATTTCTTCAAGGAAACGAACAACAGATTTGGGAAGAAGTTTTTTTCAGATTTATGTCAGACAATGCCCAGCCCATTTTACTCTCACACTTAATAGTTTTACCACCCATGAAAACAGAAAAGAGCTCATTAAATGCTGTAATACTTGATATATCCCATGGTCATCCTTGAGGGAAACTAGGTATCTACTAATAGCGTGTAGTGTACACTCGTGTTACTATGGTCCGGTTCTCCACACGGAATTGTCTTATATGCCAAAATTAGTTTTTACATGACTGGACCTGAGCTCTCGCTCGAATTCGTGTTAATGTGTCTCGTTATATCTATTTTGGGAAATTCTACCGATGAAATTACTAAATCCCATGATATATGCATTTATATTCAGCATCCATGTTTCATATAATATAAATTGAAACACATATAGATACAACAGCACAGAAGAAATGCATCATCAACTTGCCTTTTGTGCTCCGTTTGATCCAAAACATTAAGGCCTTTAATTAAATTGCTCCCTTAAACCTTCTTTTTTAGTGTTATTGTGCCATTTCAGTATTTCCTCAAGTCTTGCAAAAGCACAACACGCATCATCCATAAGTTTATATTTGTGGCTGTGCCAGCAATAATTTTTATTGTCAGACTTGAGCCTAGTCATTTTCAAAAAATTCTCGCATCTGATTAACCCCAGAAAGGATAATGAGAAAAAATATAACCTTCGTGGAAAACCACACTTAATTATAAATAGACTATAGCATAAAGCATAAATATAGACTGTCTTTCCACTAAGAACCTTGTTGGAAGAACTTCCTTTTTAATTAACTATTCAAAGATATCATTTGAGGTTTTCCTTTGGCAGTCAGCGCGACTTCAGCCTCCCTTGTTTATTCGCTTTCTCTATGCATGAACTCCAAAAGTTTTATTTGTGTTCTTTCGTGATTTCAACTTTGTACATTTTTTTGTAACTGTCAAATTCTAGCTGTACTAAATTAAAATCCAAAAAACTACGTGGAAAATACGTGGAAAGGAGAGCTTAGTTTGAAAGAATAAGCATGCATCAGTGACTGCCAAAGTCGCAGGATACAAAGAGCAATGAAATTTGGCTGAAGAGATTTTAAAAATGAAAATAGAAAATAGGTTTCCTGGCTCATGCGAATACTAAGCAGGTATACGCTTGTAATACCAATTTTTATATTTATATGTTTATTTCCTGAAGAAATAGAAAATCTTGGAGCTCTGTATTTCGTAACAAGAACAATTTATTGGCAATTCTCGAAATTTGTGAGAAACTCTCTCTGCAAGCCACTTTTCAAAGCATTCTCAATTTTCTTCATGCATACGAATTTATTTGAATTTGAAATAATCTCTAATTTATACAAAAAAAACAAAAATGCCTTCAACCAGGAACGTGATAGAGTGCGACGAAAGATTACAATAAACTTAGCCAGAAAACAAGAAAAGGAAATAAAAACAAGTTTAAAAAAACAGCATCTCTTACTCGTTTTATGCCAGCAAAATTATTATCATAAAAACTCACAACTCCGAAACAGAAAGAGAAGATGGAGACTGTAGAATTGCTGAATTTGTTAAAAGTCTCAAGAGCGAAATGGTTCAATATACCTACAAAAAGGTACAAACTAGATATACGCGAAATGAGCTGCACAACTGAACGCAAACACAACTTTTTGTGACTTGAGAAAGGAAAAGTGGGAGAGACCCAAGCATATACATAATAATATGTACATATACACTCCTTCGTATTAGTGCCTTACAAGTTAATCTTTGTGGTTGAGCTTTCTGTAAACAAATAACCTTTGTTTTCACTTTGGCACAGAAAACTTACAGTTTTATAGAGACGGGCTTTTGACGGTGATACATGGTGTAATGCATAATACTAAGTATACAAACTTTCTTCTCAGTCAGTTTCCCTCCCTTTTGTGCTCACTTCGTGAAGCCTTTGTATGCTAAAATACCACAAATACTCGGTTTGAAGCGACCTTGTCTGATCTTAAGGTACAAACGTATCTCCGTCCATTTGTGGAGCAAGAAGGAATAAGAGGAGCAAAAATGTATTTCAGTAAAAGTATATCAGTAAGGTAGTGGTTTCTGTTTGTTTCGAGTAAGAAGTAGAGTAGTGCCACAACATAAAAGTCGAACACGCAGAAAACTGGAGTGTGGGAGTCCGTGTCAAGTATTACTGCTTCTGCATTGTTGGCTTACCATAGCTTACTTTCATGCTTGATACTTACCCTCTGGATGTGAGTGTGAGCATGCAGTAGGGTTCTCCTCTGCAAAAAAATAAATAAACAATTTTTTAACTCTTTTCTTGTAAATCTAGATCAAGAACTGTTTGTTGATTAATTAAGTAAATAATATCGTCTATTCAATTCAAATGCACATGTTTCAAATTAGCCAAAGATTCACGCTTCATTTTAATTGCTACTAATAAAATCCGAATACAAAATTTATGCGAACCCGGAGTGAGACCTTGTGTAGGTATGTAAATGGCTACACTAAAGAGAAGTTGTTTGGGTCGCATGTATATACAGCTAGCCAGGTTTGTTTGGGAATGCGGTGCCTACTTACCTGCAGTTCGTGTGGTATGCCGAGAAAATAAACTACCTTGGGTAGTTTGTAAAAATTTAGATATGGACAGGTACTTTATTATTATCTAACTTTGATAAAGTTGGTGCATAATGATACCGAGGACGCTACCGAAAGGGAAAGCGTACTTTGCGGATGAATAATAATAGTGCTTTCTCCTGAACACATCATTCTCCACAGACGCGTAGTCATTGCAATAAATAAGGAAGTAGCAAACAAGCTCCACAGCAAGCTTATATCGCGTAACAATTTTTTCCAGAGCTTGATGTTAATATATTGTCGGGGAAATCCGCAATAATGTTTGTTTCTTACCTTTCGGTGATTTTGATGGATATGGCAAGCTTTGAGTCTGGAACAGGGCGGGCATTCCATAATCAGTAATTTTCAGCACCCAGCGGGCATCAATAACACAATTATGTGAGCTAAGGAAGCCGTGGCAGCGAATCATGCTGGAATGAAGATACCGCAACCCCTGAGGATAAAAAACATCCAGATGCATTATTCAAAGTGGGGCGAAATGATGAGGTTGGTGTGCTTTGTTGTGAGAATAAAAGCTTTGAGGGCATTTTCAACGAAAACATTTTTAAACACAACAAGTAACGTGAGCAGTTCAGGTAAACTGCAGCGAGTTCTTTTTAAATTTCTCCGGAAAGGCGATGCGAGTTTGGGGGTTGTTTTAACACAACTTTCGTGTCACTGTTGCAGAGAAACGGGATCTCAGGAAACACGTAAACAAGCCACAACGAGCCAGTTGGATCTGGCTAGTGTGTGACGGCAATGCAGCGGAAATCCCCAACATGTAGCATAAACAAAATCTATACAGCAGTGCAAAACTTTTTCGTATTTTCACACTAATTTTGAAAACCTATCCTTAAATAATTTATTTCACTTTGATCTACAGATCTAATTTCGCAAATCCTATATCATATGTTTCATGAATGTCTCCTTAATAAAACCCATTTTTAAAACAACAATGAAGTACCAGTCTGACTTGGTAAAATATGAAATTCCTCACCAATGACAGTCCGTGTCCTGCATCATCCTCTGAATTTCGTAAGAGTTGTCTGGTAAGTACATGATTTCTATAATGCATATTTTGTTGTGAAGAAAATAGCAGATGCCTATCTGACTGAACCCTTCGCATATTCCAAAAAGAGCTATGAGTGTTCAGCTTTTTTCATTATTTACTTCATTTTCTTTTTTGGGTAAACTAAAATATCCCATTAACTATGGAAAAACTAGACGTGTAGTCGCAGATAGAATCACTCGATACTATTTTTCATCAGTCCGCTACATTACACTTGCCTTCAGTAACCCGGGATGATATGGCATGCATCTCGTCGAATCTCAATGTGTACGTAGTAATGTAACCGCTTAAGGCACCACACGCATTCCGCCTTCACCATCATCAGTTTTGTAACATTTTCTGTTTTCAGTCTCTTTTCACTTCACTTCCAATGGAATCTATTCCTTTTGGAAAGCAAAATGAGCGAATTTATGTCCAAACATTATACCGACTACTGGTCTAGTCTAGCCAACAGCATATTCGAAATGTGTTTCTGCACAGCTCAGCGTGTTCCAGTCAAAAACTATCTAAAACTGATATCCTTGTCAAATTTAATCAAGGATGTATGGTTTTACTGGAAGCAGTATCTACAATTTCAAAGAAGAAAGGAAGTGGATTTACTCTGACTCCAAAAAAGAATAAAATGACATTTAACGAGCGGGCGTACTTAGCAAAATGTTTTTCTCTCAATCAACCCGAGCTGGGCCATTTTTGGCTCTAAAGTTTTTTCATTTAAATGGAAAATGGAGTACCGGATGAACTTAGGTCAGTCTGCAGGAGTTGTAGGTAATCATGATTACTGACTGGAGTGAGAAAATGAAGAAAGCTGTCAGTTTTAAAACTTTGCAAGCGTCCCTGTCCCCCACTGAATTCTTACAAAAGCGAATGATAAAATCCAAAAGAACATGTTCTTTTTATAAACCTTCAGAGTAAGTTCGGATAAAGTAAAAAAATCAAACCAAACTTTCCACTACTCTTCTCATTTAATACATACAATGAAAATTTGCAGGTCCGCTTTAAGCCTCTGCAATGTTGAATTTATAGGAGTGAAGGACTCGCCAACATTTTTTCCGACAGAATTTGTTAACTTTCTTAAAGTCTTTCTATGGCAAAGTCAAACTGAAAATATCCAAGTAAAACTAATGTAATGGTGATGAAACAAAAAATTGCTTCAACAAAGGATGGGGAGGTGGGTGGTGCAATTATCTCCATCAACCACACACAGACACAAAGTGAAACCAAACGTTTTTTAGTGCAAGAGCACATTAGCAACTCACTTAAACAAATGTGTAAACACTTTCGTTCATTCATTTCCCAGCCACACTAACTACACACAGGAGTCAAGTGGCGGAAACTCAAGTGGTGATCTAGAGTGCACACGAACTGCTACAGTATTCATGAAAAATATATCAGAAAAAGAGCAAAGTTGGTAATGGGGAGAAATGTAGTAATATAGTTACCACTTGAATACGTTTAAAAGAATTTTTACTCTCTTGCTCCTTGCCTTGAATAAACTGGATCAAACAAAGACTCTTTCTTCCTAAAAGCAAGAGATCAGATCAGACTTGAACAATTATGGACTACCACCATTCCAGGCCTGCTCTCTCCCATGCCACTACATTAACGCCACATTCCGCAGAGGCTGTCGGATGATAAACGCACACAGTCTGAATAGAAAGTGGCAGCAGACCTGTCTTAAAAAAGGAATGAGGGAAATTGAAAGAAAGTTTGCAGGTTGTAACTTATCAAATACTCATTTCCTTCATTTTTCGGAGTGAGAGTCGCTCGAAAACAAAGTAGTGGACCAGGGGAGTAGTGTACTGGTTCACTTAATTTTTATGGGTTACCTTTGCATATTATATGGAGAATTTTACTGCAGCATTCACTTACCCGAACCAAGTCAGTGAGAAGAGAAAGTTTGAAAGCCCAGTCAAGCTTGATGTCACATTGCTTGATGATGTCGTAAAGGGAACCGCGACTACAATACTCCCAGACAAGTGATGGTGTCTCTTCCGTTAAAAAACCAACGAGGGCTACCAAATTCTCGTGACGGAGTCCATGGATCTACAGAATATGAGGTAAAAAAATTAAATGATGCCACACAAGTCATTACGTTCATTTTTTAAGTAAAGCAAAAAAAATGCTTGCCTTGAAACATTATCATCTCATATGACCTTTTTTAAAAATGATTTCAAGATTCATGCACAAAATCCCCTTTGAGTGGATTAAAGTGTAGCCTAAGCTTTTGTTCATTGATAGAAAAAATTGTTCAACTGTGTAATGCCACATGCAATAAGTAAGAGTATAGCGCTGATTACGCTCTTTCTATGAAAAGATAACAGGAGCCGGAAGACTGGCAGAACTTCGACATGTTCCTTCATGTTTTATATTTATTGTTACCATAATACTCCATTTAGCACGATCAAAGTTTAAAGTTCATAATTCATAACGATACTTACCGCTTCGAGAACGAGCATAGCCTTCATTTTGACCTCAAAAGGTTCTGCTGACGTGATGCGGAGTTTTTTCAGGAAGACGATGTCCCCCTAAGGTTAAATAAATATAAAAAAAGGGAAACGTAATGAATCAAAAAATCATTCCAAAGTCCAGGGCAGAGAGATGAACATTAAAAAGCTATTACACGGAGGGATTCTTTCGATCGTAACTTCCGTAGTTTGAATGGAAACCCCGGGACTATACTAAAAAGGAAGAACGTGTGATCTTGCCCCTTTCCACTTTCTATAACTGGAAATCTACTATTTACTCTATCATCATAATTTTTTGCTGTTGTTCATCAGTACATATTTGTTTCCTTTCTCTTCGTTTATGCATAATATTATATAGTGTGAATAGATAACCCCATTGTAGGGAGAAGGTGGATAAGGTTGTGTAATATCGCTTTGAGAAACACTTGAAGAATGTGCTTATTGCTTCCAAAATGTAAATAGCTATGTATCTCTTTACAAGAGTGAAACTGCGTGTTTGCATACTCGGCAAACTGTTTCAAATTAATAACATAAGCTGCTTATGGTGATGAGATAGCAGAAAAAGTTGAACGGTTTAGTTTGCTTCTCAAATTACGTAGTATACATTGTAGGTAAGGGCAAGACATTTTTCGTTAATGTGTTTTTAAGAATTCCCATGATGCCAGAATGTAACGTCAGCGGCATTTTGAGATGGCGTGGTTCATTTCACCCCAAAGTTTAACTTCAAGAGAAATTGGAAAGAATGTAGTTTCCAAAATACTTTTAATTTCCACGTAGGATTTTGCTAACGTCAGCTCAAAGTACTTTGGTAATTTTCCTAAGTTATATGTGAGCATTAAAAAGCCGTCTTGGGTTCAACTTCCCTCACACTTTTTGCATTATTTTGTATGTACTACATGATTTAATAAATATGAGTCAATTTGTGCTGTTTAAAAAATGCTTTTGTGGGGTTAAATTACTGGCAATAAACTTATCTCCTTCAAAAGAGGCAGAACGCCCATAATGAAAACAAAACTATTGGGAGCTAAGGTAAATGGATTTCGCTTTCACTCTTCTACACTACTTCTCCACGTGCTGAATTATGTTATGTTGTTACAATAGATTTGAAGCTGAACCCCGTTTTGTGTAAGTAGATAATAGATTTTCTAGAGAAAACGGGAGATTAAAGCGAGGAGAATGCAACACGGGAAACACTTCGTCATGTTCCATCATCCATTCGGATTTGTAGGCGAAAGGAAAAGGATTATTATTTATTATGGCAGGCTCACTTCACTAATGCTTCCATGCTTCCTTTCCAGAGTGAGATTGTGCATTGTGTAGGTATATCGCAATAAGGTTTCATGAGCGGCAACCTTGTACGACATAAAAGAACCGCCCACCTTCAAGAAGGATGCGGACTGAGGACATGTCCTTACTTCTTCAAATACGTACATGTATTTGGCATGATTCTTAATAAACCCAAGACCCACAACAAATACGACCGATAACATCGCCGCCCCACCACAACAACAAAAATTGACTCCAGCTCATTTAATGTTTTTGCTTTCTTGTACTAGCACATTCAACAAGATGGGGAAATGAATGAAGCTTCCAGTTGGTCAAGAAACTAAATGAGGAGTTTAGCATAAAGATTGCTTTTTCAAAAGACTTACAGTCACTGTCATAACTTGGAATGAGCACATGTTCAGTCATACGAGAGAGTAAACATTTTGTTCGCTGACTGAAAAAAAAGAATCACGAGGATGACGAGATGTCTCTTTAAGACCTCTATTTAACTTGTCGCATTATTATTTTCCAGCATGAGAGGAATGGAGCTAAAAAAACGACATTTTTATGAGTGTGTGTGACGTGAAGAAGGATGGAATGAAACTGTTTGAGCTTTCGTGTCATCCACTTCACTTACAAAAATTGAAAAAATGTAACGTTGTGTTTGTACAAAAGTCTTTGTGTGTGCCAGTGGTGAAGAGTGAGCGACGGGAATGAGGAGGTGCAGTAGACAGGAAGGAGTAGTTAACACTAAAGTACGAATCATCATTGTGTGCCTCCTTCATCAAGGCAAAAAAAGTGGTGACTCGCAGTCACTTGCACACACACATGATAAATAAACTTTTCAACATGAAAACGTTAAAAGGAGAAAAAGGAAAGTTTTTTTCGGGAGAAACCTCCTTCTCGCCGACTTTAAAACAGGAAGGAAACTAATAACAAGCGTTGGATTTCATAATCACTCCAACACTACAAAGCTTTCTTCTCTTTCTTCGGTTGTGTGGATAATTCGAAATTTCAACTTAGTGAACTCGGCATTATGTTTCATTTCATGGTTGTAGTATAGAAATCAAGAAGAGCGAGGACTTGCACAAGGTGGTAACTAACTTCTAAAAATATACTATCTTTTATTATATTCGGAACACCATCATCATTTTGAAACTTTACAGCATGCGCTTGTCGCCTTTGTTTAGCTCCTTTTCTCTCTCTCTCTCTCTTGTGCGTATTTATCTGCAATCATGCACACTCATGTCGAGCCTTTCTTTTCGTTGGTCGCGGAGTCAAATGGAATATGACTGAGCTTGACTCAACTCAATTCATTGTTCCGTATTCAGTTAGAGACGGACCAGCATCGTCACCGTCATCGTTGTAGTCTCTTCACATTTCTTTCCATTTCAGTTTCCTTTCTTTCTTCCTTTCTTTTCCCTTTCACTTTCCTCTTCGTTTGCACGATTCTTGCATACAGATGAAAAGTTGGATTTTGTTCGTGCTCCGACGTATAATTCTCCTGCAAAGTTCCTCAACAAACATTGGTATACATAACTCAGTCATGTAACGAATGTACTTTCCATGGAAAATAATATCACCGACGAAAATGTATCTTGCATCAAAGAAAGAGTAGAAAAAAATACTTTGGGGAAAATAATAAGACTGAAAAGATAGAGGGAATAATAAGAATGTGTGTGGCAAAAAAACTTTTCCACTGCTGCTTCTCTGCTCTTTTGGGTTAGTATAGATTATACCAGCAGTCGGAGGCTGAGGAACACAAGACAAGGCGTAATACAATGTGCCTACGTGAAAACTAACCAACATTTTCCAACCGTGTTTCCATTACTTTTCCTACATACGACCTTGCTTACTTACTTTGTAACGAGCTGTACGATCCCCGAGCGTGGATCCTGTCAGAACTCCACTTTCGTTCTTTATGTTGCTAACACTAGATTGCTTTCGAAGGGTTCCACTGGTTCCACCGAACGAGCCTTTGAGAAGGTCTGGCTTCTCCTGTGAGCTCCTCTGAAAAGCATTTAGGTTCCCAATGAATGGGGATTTTGAAGACTGTCAAAGAAAGAAGAAGAAAAATCAGACTCACATGCAGTCACAACATATAGTCTTTCAACAAGAGTGTTAACATTAGTCTGATATTGTTCAATAAGAGCATTACAAAAAAACGGAATTATTCTTATCGAGAAAATGATCTCTTAGCCAAGACGGCTTACTTAAAGAATTTATACAAAGGTATGGGATTCTGATGAACTATATACCAAACGAACACTTCCCTTTCCTCATTCAATTATTCATCTCACACTCATCATGCAGATAATAGCGCTATTAATCAATAATACATATCCCAACATTTCCATCCGGAGAAAGAGTGGGAGTGGTTTCAAAACTATTTTGCACAAAACAATGGAGCAAGAGCTAACTGAAGTGAATAAACGGAGAGAGATTCATGATCGGGCACACTGTATAATAATAGAAAATTATTATAATCATTACGGACCGGAATAAAAATAAAATACGATTTTGTGTTGGTGAGCTCACTCTTTTCGAAGTATTCTCTGGAGTCGTTCCATTACCGTACGAGATGTCACAAGATTTCAAAAGTATTTTGTACGGTCCCGGTCCTCTGTGCCGTAAGGACAATTTACGACATTGTTTGGCTGAATAAAATTTGTGATCCTTATATATCCCGCCACGATTCCGGGCTCTGCAAAAACGGTAAGGAGGGGGATCTCAGCATTTGTACGAGAAGCAGAGGTTATTATTATTATTACCACTCCAAATACATACATTGTTGTGTTGGAGGGCATAAAATATCCCTTTCTCTCAGCAGTGAAGAGCAATATCGTGTTTTCTGAAGAAGTATTAGTATACACGAATGACTGCGAGAAAGTGGTTGGGAGGACACACCATGGCACACACATCACATTACCTAATATAATAGCGTGACATGCATAATACATAATATCGTAATAATAGTAATACCTGAAATAAATGATGAGGACCGTGCTCCCCAGCAAAACCAGTCCAAATATCAAAATGGCGAGAATAACTTTAAACCAGGTCACCAGGTAGTTGCTTTTCAATTCTGTAACAAGTTAGAGTGACATGTAAAGAAATAAGAGAAACACAAGGAAAGGACGAAGACGAGACGACAGGAAGCGGGGAAGAAAGCGAGAAGAGGAAATATAAATTTTCACATCAAACATACCTCCGCCACAAATCATGCACATACATTTATGGACCACGTACATTTTGTTTTTTTACAAGAACGAGGAGAAAAATAATGCATCCTGTCGTTCCATCAACTTACTACATCGTCACTAGTTTATTTTCCTTCGAGTTTTACATGCATCTTTGGCAGAGCAATGAAAAGCACTCGGTAGCGTCACCATTGTCGTCACCCGTATATGCACATATTATTTGTGCGGAAAATTTAGAGGCAACAGCAGGTATGAGAAAAACCCAAAAGGAATGGCACACAAGAAACAGGGATCAAGTCACTTTCTCTCCTCTTCTCAGTTACAAACTATACACGCAAACAATAATGCAATGCCAGAAGACATATCCACTACCTATATGCACCATTTTCTTCGTGAAAAACTTATTACGTCTTCACGGTTTACAACCTGGCTTCCTGTCGGAATAACAATGTTTTGCTCAGTGGAAATTCGGGAACTATATAAAAATTCACTTAACTTTTGCTGCACAGTTACGAAACTACTCGAAGGTACACATTTTTGTATTACGCTGGTGTGGTGAAAGCAATATTTTTTCAGAATTAAACTGATTCCTAAAGCAATAGGTAATGCATTACATTCTATTCTCGGAAATGATTTAACAACCAAAAAGAGAAAGCCGAGGGGAAATGTGGTGTTTGTTGATAATAATAATAATAGGTATGGTGTTATAGTGTTAAAGCAATGCGTATAGCGGAATTGAACAGGATTGAACGAGTGAATGTGAGAATTAGTAGAACTCATCGTGTACGGCTTGCTGAGCTGTGAAAGAGTGTAAAAGAAGATGAAAGACACAATCGGAAAAATTGGAAACGCCGAAAGTGCTTCGGAAGTCATTCTTCATATGTTGCTCTGTGAATATTTATGTAGGAACTGGTATATACTGGAATTTGAACATGATTCGAGTAAAATATGAAGGATGAGGAGAAGCCTTAAAAATTCCTTCCGTTTCAATTTTCTCGGATGCCTTTGTCATTGTCAATTTGCATATAATTCTCAGTGTTAATGAGTGTTTTGCAAGACTTTCTTGTTCGACAACAACAATCATTCATTCAAGGCAATTGGAGTGGAAAAGTTGAAAATTATTATTTCCGACGTCTTTGTGACCTCCTTTCTCTCCTTACGAAAGGCATACTTTTACTAATATCCTGCTGCTTCTCCGTGTTACACAAAGACCTGGTTTCCTTATTCTGAGTTATTGTAATCCAGACAAGTCATCACCGTCAACAGTTACGCCTCTACAATGTTTTTGTTATTGAATCTGGAGAGAGAAAATGTATCTTAGTTCCATCGTACTTTTCTCTCTTTTACATAGGAAGCGAATTGTTGCTTTCTCAGATATGCAAATTTACTTTGCAAACTTTATCATGAATTTAATACAATAGAGCATTATTGCATCATTGCAGCAAGTTTTCTTTACGACCAATTTACATTATTAAAGTTTATTCTGTTCAGTTCAAAGGTGTCAGAACAGAACTAACGTCAGATTTTATAAAAATCAACCACCTCCAAAATTATTTAATCCTGCGAGGAGAAAGTCAAGCTGGATCCTTAATAATATTTCGGACTTTTGTGCTTGAATGAACACATACATCCGCAACATAAAAATAAGTAGAAAAATTAGATATCAATGCTAGGTTATTTTTCACGTCAAATTCTTATAAAAGAGTATCCATGTCCGCATGATGAATAAACCCCCACGAAGTTTTCAGTTGACGGAGATATGCTTGTCGCAGGCTAAAGTCATTTCCAACTTGAATAAATCGTTTTCTCATACCTGCTGTAGTTTTCTTTTCTTCTAGGTTGACGCCACCCGGGCCGCTTTGATCACTTTTCACGTTGGTGGTGAACTGCTTCTCCCCATTAACCAAGTTGATAAGTGGGTGCCACCTGAAAAAAATGAATAGAGGAAATTAAGGTTACATATAAGTGTATACTGTTACTGATGCATACTTTGAGAGCACCCCATAAAAGGATGCATGAATCTATATTTCCCCTCTTGAGCGGCAACATTGTTCTAGCTCCCGAATATCGAAGAAGGCTTAAGAAAAATAGGGCTGAGTGAATGGTCACAGTTACCAGCTGATACGAACAAAAAGGCCAATAAAAATGAAAGCTAAGAACTTGTTGTGCTTAATGGCCACCTCGATAAAAAAGTTGTAGGTACATACGAAAATGAGGCTCATGAAAAGAGCGACTAAAATCAGAGGCACGGGAGCTTTATCACCAATGAGAAACACTGCAGTTTAATATTACGGAACTCATCGTGGAGCCTTGCTCCTTCTGTCTAGTTGCAACAAAAAGTGATTCTTTTCTCTCATGCGAGTGGAGATACTGTCGTGCAAAAAGGACATTGAGAAGGACAAAAATTCCATCATTGGCAAAACCGTAGATTGCCATGTCGCTAACCACTCTACCCACTTCTTACTTCAGAGCATCTATATAAAATATAGATATAATACCTATCTATTTGTGAAAGATTTTTTTTTGCTGGGTCGAAATTTTATTGTTAGAGCTTTTTGCTCTTTCAGACCATTACGCGAGCTTCAGGTGCAATTCATAAGATATGGCTCCGAGGGTGCTGTTTTGTGCAGAAATGTGTTTTTTCCGTCTATCTCCTCTAGTATATGGAACTAAGTCAGAGGAGAGCGGCATGTTTGCGAGTTAAAAGTAAGAATGTGGCACTCCGTTCCAAAGTAAAATGCTTTCCTTAAAAAGTTGGCCATCCTTTGACATCCTTGATAACGGAGGCTGGTGATATTTACGAGCAAAGTTGTCTTTTGCTCTGGTAATATTATCATGGTTCTCATTCTGCCACTGCCAGTTTCATCAGCCTTGGCTTTTGGTTTGTTGCTACTTGTTTGTACTTACTCATCTGAGAGGTAGTAGGAACGTGTTGAGTGAGGCAGACACTAGGAGTGTGGAGGAGGTTTTGTAGCCGATTTAATACTTTTAAGAGTTCTAGTCTGCACTCTACATTTATGGCGTGCTGGCTGACTAATAGGATTCTTACTTGCTAAAATAATACTACCTCTACCGCTCAGGAAGTCTCGGGCTTTATTACTTCCTAATTTGTGCGGCATAGAGCCACCTGCATAAAGTATCCCTTTAAAATATTCTTTGCAAACATCTACCCGGTAATATATCAGGGAACCGTGACTGTGAGCCAAAAAAATTTGCTCAAGCAGAGAATATGCCGACAGCATGAGAGTTGAACTTGGTTTCGGGAAATCCATAAGTGGTACGTGTCTTCATGTATGTCGCGGAGTGGCGGCACGATACATATATCATCAACATCACGGACGTATCATTACGTAGCAGTGGTGCCCACGGTTCACGATTTTCTGGAGAGGAAGCAGATTCAGACTGCAGATATGACAGAAGTGAAAATGGAAAAGAGAAAAATGGTTCTAGACAATATGCACGAGTAGCTGTAGCTAGTTACAAACGAAATGTCATAATTCAACCTTGTTTCCAGGACATGCTCCAGTGAATGAAGGCACTATTCTGAAGTGAGATACTCAGGGAAGCTCTGCCTGCGGCTTGTCTCATATGAGGCAATGAAAACTTGTCCTCTGCGATGCGGCAGATTATTGTTTGATGAAGCCGGAACAAACCAACACTGCTTTGAATGCAAACCTTCTTAATACAAAATATAAAATAAACAATGCAGATATCTGGTGTATGTTGGCAGCTCCCTTTTCTCGATTTTCTTACCGTACATTGTTTGGTTTTATCACCATCATGAATTTCTTTACAGCAAAAGTACATGAATGAATTGGGGTCTTGTGGCACTAAAAGCGTAAAATGCATTTATAGACACCACCGTTGATATTCTTCCGCGGAAAATGGGGGACGGCCATCACACCCCTGAGTAAGTGCAAATAGGGTAATATGATAACAAACAAAGAACAAACACAGGTAATCATATTCCAAGACGAGGCACACAGATCAAATAAGCAAACAAAGAAGAGAAAGATCTCTGGAGCTATCTGGGGGATTCTTTTTCCATGAATGAAACTTTAAGGCTGTGTCCCGTGATACAAAGCTCTGAAGCACTCAATTTTCAGCAAGATCTTTATATAAGATTGCAATTTCATAAATACTGAATGGCAAAAGCACCAACAAGCAAATTGCATTATTCGCCCTGAGATTGTTCTCGCAGCTTGTGTACTTCACATTCAGGATTTTCACATTGATTGCCATCTCCTCGATTTGTGACTATATCCTCATTGAGGAGCAAGAAGCGGAATTTTATTCTAGATAATCCCGAATCACAAATTCTCTTTTTAGGTTTAAATAAAACCTTAATGTACATTCATACAATGTAAACATAGATTGCGTCAACCTGTCATCTTAAAGCTGTATTGTGTCATGTGAAAAAGTGAGCCATGCGAGGCCAATTCGTCGTGTGCATTTGAGGTATAACATTCTCAGTGAAAGTACTTGTCAGTACAGCATTTTTATTCCCTCGAAAAATGTAGTTACATCGCGGAATAGACAACACAACTATTTCAAAAATCGTTGATTCATTCATTTGTTTGTACGTGCAGATGGGGGAAAATGTCACAAACAAAATAATACCGTGGTCTGACATCACTGCGCCATGTTCATAAACCTGATCCTCCACCCGTGAATGGAGTGGATTTTTTTGGGGAACATACTTGCCAAGGCTTTATTGTGAAGCCAATGAAATAATAAAAGAGCATTTTTCGACAGATGACAACATAAAGTGTGGTGAAAAATGTATGAGGACCTAAAGGGGAAAAACTTTTTTTTTGTATGTGAACAAACCATTACCGTGCTTTCTCGAATTGCAAAACAGAGAATAGGAACTGATGCTCAGGAATATTTCCATATCCCAATGGTCTTCCTGATGGCTTTCCATTCACTGGCTGCTGCTGCTGTTGTTGTTGTTGTTGATGGAGGTGAATGGTATTTGGAGAAAGTGGATTCTTGGAGCCCATTGAACTGCCATGAGCATCCGCTGAAATGGCTGATGACAGGAGCGTCGAGGTTGTTGTAGGCTGCGCATCCCTCTTCTCGACTTTCGCCATCAGCTCTCTCTCCACGGACAGCTTTACGCTTTTCAAAATCATCTGAGCTAAAAGTGTTTCCTATAATTTACCCATAACAAACGGAGAACATGAATTCAATAAAGAGTACAGATTTTTTTACTCCACAGATTCCATCAACTCGAATAATACATTTTCCCACGGTCCTTGGTATCACGGAGTTATCCACAATAAACATTTATGTTTTCAATTTATATCGTGAAGCGACTTTTTTACGACCATTTTCGATAAGCCAACATACTTTTATGAATACTAATATGGGAAACTTTAGGGTCTAACAAAATCTACTTCAATAAAATCGATCACTGAATTTAGGTAGGTATATGTATCTCAATGCTAAAAGTGTGAGCACAACCACGTAACTTTACCTACTCAATTCAAACTATCCTATCAAAAGTGCAAATTAAATGGAAAGCATAGATCATTAGATAGTTTTGCTTCCTTTGACTGTTAACAATGAATAAAAATCACAATAACAGAAGAGATGGCATTATATTGTACCGGGTCATGTTTCATATATGGAAGGCCTATATTTTAAACGAAACCATTGAGATATGTAATGCTGGCTAATGCTTAAACGAATTTATTGTGTTTGGTGGACCCTCTTCCATCTTTACTGCTGACTACTACTGGATTTGTGGTGGTGGTGTTTGTGTAAAAAGTGAAGGAAAATAGATAGAGATCAAGATAACCCAGGAATCCCTCTAAATCCTAGCTAACGTGACAATTGGCGTAAACAACTTTTCTAGAAGGCTCCCGCATCTGAAGCAAGTAATGCCATTGCCGCATGGCCGGGTCCTCACAAAAGGTAGGTTCTTTAATAATGTGCGGCAATAAAGTGTGCAACGCGTAAACCACCTTAAAGGAATCAGTCACGCTGGGAAGAGATGAGACGAAGCATAGACGGAAAATTTTGTACATTTTGTCATGTTCTTTTACACTTCGTTTGGAACATTCCTTGGGAAAAGGTAGTACACGATGTGTGTGGCCATTCTTGCCATCCTTTGCTTACCAGTAGTCTGAGAGGTGATGCATTGTCACTCGTGGTCTCCACAGGGTCCCAGTTTTTCTGTTGAAAATCAAAAGAAGAGGTGGTCGGGGCTCGCGGATACGAATTGGCAACAAGAGCAAGCGTTGGGGTTGGCGGTGTAAAAATTTCCACAGGAAGTGGCCATTCTGGTAGAAGGACGAGTGGGATCTTCTTAGCCGATGTTTCCACAGTCCGTAGCTCAGTCTTGCGGGATAAATTATGCGTGAAACCGTAGTCGTACGAAATACAGAAGAAAAGACCTGCAATTCCAAACAGAGTGCACACGTCAACCAAAGGGAAACAACAACCAGTTAACTCTACATTCATGTCGTAATGTCTGCATTTGAGCTCAATGCTATCAGATAAAGATGTACTTTTCAAGTGTGCTTAGATGGCAAAAGTTATAAAGTAGCAAGAAATAATGCGCATCTGTGCCTTCAAAAAGAAACTCGCAGATGTGATAACTCTTCTTGTTGGCAACAGAAGAAGCAGAAACTGGAAAACAAGGTAACAACGAGAGGCCAATCTATGCAGAAAACTCAAAAGGCTTTATGATTGTAACCTTTGGATTTCATTGCTTGCTGCAATCTTACCTACGGTAAGCACGCCCTGTTATTTTATTTTTCCCTGGAGAAACACCAAATCAGTATAAACAAGGCTCGTAGACCTCTACCTTTACCATTTCAGCTTGCAGTTTATACATGCCTCCACTTGGGCACTATAGTCATATAAAAGACTATAGAAATGGTGTTCTTTCGTATTAAAGTTTCTTGCAACACCGAGCATCTAAAATGTTCTGTAAGCATTTTTCTCAAAGAAAATAAAAAGAATTCATTACGACGTGTTGAAGGGAAGAATTACCTACGCTTGAAAAATACTGTAAGGGTATTACGGAATGTCGACAATTAAAAAGAATTAAGTGAATTTCTGAACTTCAAAAGAATGCTGAAGCAAAAACGGAATTTAATCATGAATCAGATAAAGCAAGGGGAAAAATATGTTATCAGCCTTGTATTAACTAGTTTCCTTTCCCCTTCACTTCCCTTAAAAATCCTAACATTGAATTAAGTTCTGTTTTTAGTTATCCCAATAAGCCTTTCGCCACTATTTTTTTTACTTTTTTTTAAATTTTTTTACTTTGCATATGGCTATCTCATCAGGATTGCTTGTCACGTTCTTATCAAGCAATTCGAAACAAATTGGTAAGTTTTCCAAAGGAAAAATATAGAAGTGGAACAATAAAACACGACAGTAATTTTGGTGGAAAAGGAGCTTATGTAGTTAAAAAATATCCTAGATAGTACTTTGTTTTGCTGACAGTACACCATTATGATGTCATGTATTATTCATTGTTATCGAATGATGAAATTGAGATGTGATAATGCACTCTGCTACCACGGCACAACAGCACACCAGCAGCAGCAGCAAGCAAGAGTGAATGGAGTGGAGAGGAACATCCGCATGGCATGTCTCCGCAAAGTTTAGGGAGATTTCGTTTCCGAAATTACGTAGAAAAAAGTAATTTTTGACGAGTCGGCGAGCATCCGGATTTATCTTTATCTCTCTTTGTCCACATGAGCAGCTAAAAGGGACATGAAAGACAGGACTTTTTTGAGAAGGGAAGAAGAGGATGCCATCACCATCATTCTTTCCAGTAATACATTATATAAAGAGCTTCCGAGTGTACAAACCAGTCTCCTTCATTTTTATAATAACTATTGACTGGAGTGCACTACTTTTCTAGCAAACCACGGACTGGATTATTCTGCATGCACCCATGTCCGGCCAGCGAACATTGCCATGTTTATTTAATGTGTTTTTGTGAAATGATGATAGGATAGTTGCATGTCTGTCATTCCTTAAATTGAAGTCATGTACGTACATACATAGTTTTTATCAGGAAATGATTATATCGTGGCAAAAATTGTGTTTCAGAGAGAACATTTTGATCATTCAACAAAAGTAATCATGTGTACTTGCACAAACCCGAAGACACAATCATAGTTCAGTAAAATGGAATTTGAGACAAGTATTATAGAGTATGAAAGTCGAAAGTAAATGGCTATCAATTTTGCGGTTTATTTAACCAATGAATGTTGTGTAAGCTCATATAAGCTCATGTGTAGACCCTGTAATTTGCACAGACAAAAGGTTTGTTCAGGCATTCATCTCAACTTACCATCCAAGTTATGAGTGATTGTGGAGAACAAGTGATGTTCCAGATCCTCATAATTCCCCAGAACAATCACAGACTTGTTGTCTCGATCCTTCATCTCTTGCTGTAAATAAGCTCCAACATCGTCACAAAATCGGCTTTTATCTGTATTATATAAAATACCAGAGACCATCATTAGACCATTATCTGCCAAATACATTGTTCATCATAAAAGCGCATAATTATGAAAGCGTTTGTCTGGCTTCTAGTAAAAACCTAAAAGAATGCCAAATTAGTTACGCCCAAAATTTCACGTGGTTTCCTACAAAATTGCCCCACAGCCAATTTAGGAAGGTAAGTTTTAAATGCATGCGAGAAAAGTAGCAGGCAGGTAGTGGTGGTGCTTAAGGAAGAGTAGTTTGCGTCCTCATGAAACCCCAGTGATGCGGATTGGCATACATCTCCGGACATTGTGGGGGATGCTGGGAAATACTTTCTGATCGGGAGGACTCTAATATTTTGAAAAGTCGGTCTATTTGCTCAAACTGTTAGCAGACAGAGAACAAAATTGGCTCCAGTTGATTGCAGAAGCTACAACTCCGTCGTGACATAGATGAGCAAAGCCACATTAAATGCGTACAAACAAAGCAAGGTTTTATTTATTTCCACTCCAGATCTGTACACAATGCTACATCCTACATCAAACAAAAATATTACACAAAAAGTAGAAAACGACATGCAAGTAGAGGAGGTGAGATTGGGCAAGTGTATTTTCACTTTGCTCAGTCCGTGAAAATTTGATGATGTCGATTGTCGGAGAAAGTAAACTACACGAAAATGATTTTTCCCAACCCTTCCATCTCGCCCCAACTCGCGCATCATTACCTTGTGAGTTTAGAATACAGCAAGTTACTGTCAAAGTTTCACTCTACTAAAATGGGCACAGCAGCGAACAGAATAAAAAAACAAAAGAGATAATAATAAACAACCAAATGCCCCAGAGATCAAAGGCATCAACTTGTGTACTTATCCTGGGCATAATAGTGACCTGCTTACTACAAACAACAGTCGAACTTCATGGTACTGCCTCGGTATTGTCAGAAACGATATGACGGTGATAAGTAGTTAGATCAGTTTTTTCTACAAGTTCCAACATTATTTTTTTCAATTATCCAACGGAGAGAAGTAATCAGAAGTCTGGTTAGATGTAAGTATAGGAGTGCAAAACCTGAGATTTCCTGTTTTTTTTTCTGTAAATAAATACTTGTGTTCTTTTTTTGGCACTGATGAAGATGTCTACACAGAACAAACTGCATGCCTTTCTCCGTCGTGATGCATCATATCTGTGGGCAACTAAACATTATAGTATGTGAGTCCCAAAAACACTTGAAAAGGGACTGGTTCATTATTTTGTGACAGCAACAAAAACAAAGACGAGTGTACCATATATTATCATCATGACACATTATATTCCCTTTGTCTTGATTCTTTAGCCTTTTATCAGTGAAAAATTGGGTAACTTCATGCACACTCATTCTCCCGGCTGCAGCGTGGAATAATGGCAGCATGTAAATAGACTTTGTTTAAAAAACGTGATGATCACAATACATGAGGGTTTCTCTACAACACAGTTCATGTGTGTATTCTACTACACAAAAGCTTGTCTGTGTTTTTGGAATGACGTCCTTGGGGCTCAACAATACATGCAAAAAAATTGGGAAAACGGGATAGTAAATACTGGTTGGAAAGCAATATTATTATGGCGTTAGTTCTCTTTCTATATCCCTCCTCTCTCTACGGTATGCGTACGTACATACATCGCGACGAAGACAGCTAGTGAGTGACAGTGAACTTACCGAAACGGGATTTTGTGATCGCTACGCTGTCCCATCGGGAATACTTTAGCATGCGCTGAATCGCTAATATCACATCAGAAATTTGAGGTTTCAGAGAGATCACTCCGGGATTCTGTGCTGCATGCTAAATGAGCAAGAAAAAATGTTCCATTATCACTAAATGCGATGGGATGGATGACGTACGTTCGAAACTACAGTGTCTAGCAGCTAGCTAGATCCGCACGGGAAAACTCATCTAAATAAGGGATTTTCATTTTCCAGATAAACATGATACATTGTAACAAACATTGTAAAAGTACATAAGTCGTCCGTGTAAGTAAACAATACTCACAACTTACATATTTTACATCACGATAATAATAATAATAATAATAATAATAAGGAAGTTTATGTAGACAACAAACAAAGCCCCGTTCTCAGCTATTTACTCTTAAGCACACTTCTTTACAATTCTGCTTTCGCACACTGTGTGTAAATTCCCACTATGCTTCATCAGAGTGGATTGTGGATAGTGTTTGTTAGTTTTTATAAGGAGTGTATACAGACTGTTAAATTGCTCAGAGTATTTAACGGCGCGTTACTAACGGTTTCTTCAAAATTAAGAACTGTACACGCTTCTGCCTCTCGGCTTCCCAGAATTTTTGGAAGAGGAACTTGGCAAAGACAGAATCAAGTCTCATGCATTCCCACTCTTGTCCTCTCCTCCTTGCCTTGGCTAGTATGTTAGGCTAATATGTTAGGCTCTGGTAGTATTATGATAGGTATGTCTATTTTGAGCGGTACAGCTTATCCTTATACCGCACAGAAAGCTAACAAAGGACTTGGGCACGAATGAATATTTTCTTAGAGAGGAATCGCCGCGAAACGAAATGAAATGACGGGCTTTAGTTGTTATTCCTCTGGGGATATAAACAATCTATGAGACTTAGCTCAATCATACATCTACCTACCTACCTATATACACTCCGTTTGGTAAGTGAAAATACACCAGGAATTTTTCAATTTCCACCAATATACGAAAGGATGTCAAGCTGGTTTTTGGTGCACATATTGGTGGAGCCATGAGGAGTAATCCTGCCAAATGTGGTGTGAAACCACAGAGGCA
>JAHZNF010003450.1:0-13612 GCA_027744215.1 Troglopedetes dispersus | reverse complement strand
GGAGAAATCACCTTGGGAGCCAGCGCATGTTCAATTAGCAGTCGTACGTACATATAACCCTTGGACAACTCTAATGGAATATTAAACAGCTTGTCAGAACTGTCTGGGCCCAATCTCTATTCATGGGCTCATTCTATTCTATAAAGTAGTCAAACCAAACAGTGTTTTCTCTCTGAAAAGATGTAAAACGGCTTTTTCAAAAATCCGCGCACGTTCCCACAATCCTGCTCCCGGTCCATCCTTGTCAAAAGTGTCCTTGAGACACTGACGGGAAAAAAGGCTTAAAAAATAGAAAGAAACTCTCTGAGGATCAGTTCCTGTCGTGTTCTGCCATCTCAAGTTACATGCCTAAAAGGAACATCTTTCAATCCAGCAGGTGATGCCAGAAGATTTCTACAATCTCATTTGAGTGCAGTGTAAGCCTTTATGTAACAGGCAGTGGAACATAAGACATTATTTTCCTTTTTTCTCTATCAGAATCATTCACTCCGTCGCTTGCATTTGTTGATAACCACCAGGCGTGCGGGCAGGTAAAGCTGCACGTACATGTGTGCTACTTCACGCTTGTCAAGTGTGCCTATGGCTCACTTTATTTTACAGAGATACGAGCCAGGCTTTTCCCTTCGACCCACTGAAAAAATTATATTTCATCTGAAAACCGCACAATTTTACTTTGACGATGAAATAGTTATAAGAATATTTTATTCCTCTGACACACACATACACTTTATGTTCTTGGAACAGCTCTAACATTTTATGAGCACAACCTTATGAATGACACCTCAGAGTTGAACTGTATTGGTACAGATATTTTTTAGAAATTGTGTCTTTCAATGCTAGATATATGTATAGCAAATAGAAACGAGGTGGGAAAAACAACGGTGTAAACTCATTGATCAATTTTGTAGTCGACTGATTCAGTTGTTTGTCTTTCTTTGTGTGTCTTTCGTGTATGCCTATCTACAAAAAATAAAATTCATTTTTCCTCCATGAAAGGAAGAAGAAGATGAGGTATGGAGGCTTCCTGGAGCAAAATTTATTCCAGGAGACACGGAAATGTGACCCGTTTCCTCCAATAAATATATATCGTTGCTGACTTTCCGTTCAGTCGGCAACTCCAGACATGTTCCAATAGCTTTGCTCGCCGATCAGATGAGAATAACGATTTGCACGAATTTCCTCAAGACTATTGTTGTGGGGTGCCAACAATTTACACCAGGACTGTTTAGATTCGATAGTGTATGTAAAACTGTACCAAATTATCACTTGAACTTTAGCCCGGTACAGAAATAGAAATATTATTGTATTTTAATATAATTTCCTGCACCCACGCTTCTTAACTTTCTTTTGTTGCGTGGGCCCGTTTATATATATTGGACACCAGCAAAGAAAATCCTTTTTTGCCTGGGTCTTTGTGAAAATGGAAATGACAGTCGTGGTGGGTTTCGTTGAAGGAAAAGGACAGAGAAATCCGCTGTGCTCGACTTCCATGCCCAGCAAACTTAATTAAACTTTCATAACTCGGAACTCTTAAAAATATGTCGCTCTGGCCTTTGCCGGCCACCGGAGCGCTTAACGAGAAGAACGGAAGAGCTTCCATCTGCTACTTCCGTAATTAGGCTGAAGGAAAGGGTATTCCGTGTAATTCATGTCAACAAGTTGAGTCGACGTAATTTGAGTGCGATGACGAGCTTAATTAATGGGTAATTTGACACCAACGTGACACATAAGTAGATGAGATGAAATAATGATTCATTGCCTCAAGTTGGGTGGCAACCTCGAATGGGATTATTTATTGGAAAATTCAACGCATCAGTTGGGTCGCTCTGGGCATTTCAAATTGTATCTGCCGAGCGTAATTACATACATACATATATTCCATGCATTCCTTTCATTTGATATTTCTTGAACGTCAGTTGAATTGGTGAAACTGAAAAGTTTTTTCAGACTGGAATACTTTTAAGAGACGATTTAAGGATAA
The DNA here is from genome assembly GCA_027744215.1 of Troglopedetes dispersus. Classification (NCBI taxonomy): domain Eukaryota; kingdom Metazoa; phylum Arthropoda; class Collembola; order Entomobryomorpha; family Paronellidae; genus Troglopedetes; species Troglopedetes dispersus. The sequence continues at coordinate 11,631 of JAHZNF010003450.1, read as the reverse complement.
AATTGCTGACTTATTTGCCAATCAATGTCGACGAACGAGACCGTAAACTTCAAATTAAGGATAGTATCGAGTTGGTCTCATTTTTTTAGGTATAAGGGCTAGGCAGACAAAAGGTGTTCAGGAAGATTGAGAAGCAATTTTCTCTTGGAAGCAAATTTAGAAGCGTCGTAGTCAACTTAGATCAAAATATTTTTTTACACGGTGGCGTAATAAAAAGTCTTTCATCCTACCTTTTTCCTCGACTCGTCCTTAAAAATAAGGAAGAAGGAGCAGTATTGACCAACTTAATTTGTTTACAGAAAAGAAAGCAATTTCCAGGATGTAAATGTTAGGAACTTCCATAAGAAATTTTCATGTTGAGAAAAAGAGAAACAAAAGACTTAAACTTGGAAAGAAAGTTCTTTCCTGGAGGACACAAATGGCAAGACTTGGAGTTTCAGAAATGCAATATGTCGTTTCCTTTTTCAAATGTATTGACACAGAAGGAAGTATTGTTTATGCCTAAAAGGATGCCAGATTCCGAAATTGTTTACAAAATATTACAAATAATTCAAAGAGGAGCTTAAGATCGCAATCTAGGAAAGCTCGGCAATATTTGTGTACCATAATTGTAATACACCTTTTGTACATCACTTTCATTTCATAGTACATAAATGTTCAACAGTGTTTCATTTCATGTTTCTGCTCCACAATTAATTTTGTTTCATGAAATCATATTCATACCTGCTTCCAAAATTGATTCATGTTTGCCTCTAGCATTTGTTTAGAATCGAACTTGTTCGATGATATATGAAGTTGCTCTGAGTGTGTATCTGTCGTCTGTGCAAGCGAAATCTTTGGAGCTACAAGAATTTTGCACTGACAGATTCCTCATCTATCCTAGTTGTGTCTAAGCTTTTTTTAAAAATAAAAGTATATTTAACTTATTAAAATGAATGAAAACGTGTCATAATCATTTTTTCTTTATTAGATCGTAGTGTCCAACGAATATTTCGTATACCCAATAATGTGTTTAGAATGAAAGTTCGATGCTCTCAACCCAGTTGTGCTGGGTTTATTGAGTTTAAATATTGGAAAAAGAGGAAAATACACGAAACAAAATACTAGAGCTTATTTGTTTTTTGCATTCATGCTGAGGATCTATTGTCTTTTATTAAAAACACATGAAAAGATCAATTCCATATTTCATGGTTGGGGAAAGCCCATGCTCCAAATACTTTGGACAACTTCAATTAAAATAAACTCAACAGAGTTAGATGTAAAACTGTCAGTTTGACACAAACGATCTAACTACCGAATTTAGTTATGCATAAATTCATACCTGTGGAGCAGGCGCTTTCTTACTTTTTTATTGACTTAGCCACTAACTAGTACCTGAGACACATTGGTCATTACAAACTCTTGAAGTAGTTAAAATGACCTGTGATTGTGAAAAGGAAATATTTGTAAATTTTCCAATGCGCAATATGGATTAACACGGCTGAAAAATGTCTCTCTCTATATACTTAAGAAAAGTATGTTTTGTGATATACTTTCACTAATTTTAACTAAAAATTAATTTGTAAATATGAAAAAGGTTAGAATCATTTCTATAAGATGAGGAATTTATCAGTGAATATAGATTTGCAAAATTCTTTATAGTTCCGGATATCATACTTGTTCAGACATCAGACAGACACACGCTCAGTGGGACATCGTACAACATCGACCAAGTTCGATGCTACATAATATCTTCCTACGTTAGGCACCAGTTTCGATGTTTATTGCAACAAACGAGTACATTGTCGAATTCAGCTAGATACATAAATGCTTGCATTTTGTAAAGTATTCTCAATTCAATGTACATATGATTGATATAATTGGTCCATTAGACCAATTGGAAAGAAGTGTTAATTAAAAGATCAAATGATTACAGAGATATTTTATTATGTGTCAGTTTTGTATATTGGAAAACACCCCGTTCGTATTTACCAACTCGAAACAATCCTGTTAATATTTGCAATTCCAAGTGTTAAATGTGACCGGAGAACTCACAAACGTCGAGCAAAAAATGGTTATCGCACTCAGGACTTATGTACACGTCTCTACACATAAATACCTTTATAGATAACGAAGGATATATTTATACACAGATACGTGTAGTTATAATAATATCCCTCACGTAGGAAACATTTTACTCACCTTGCAGCAGTGTCTCATTATGTTGTATAACACATTTTCCTTTCTGCCATTTTGCCATTATTACAAAGCGATTTAGTGAAACAAAAGTTGATACAATTTCTGAAACTGCATGTCTGTGTACCGTCTGCCTATTTTAGATAACCCTTTTTTTGTGAAACGCGGCTTAATTGCATATAATTATGCTCACATGCGAAGACTGACAAGTTTGGCCACAATGCAATACTTTTAATCCAGGAGTCCGTATGCTCGTGATAACCACTATAAAACTATAAATACGCGCATATACAATGCCCCGAGTTCGCAAGGTTTGAGTTGAATTCCTCGTTGACCTTGTCTTGTCTTACGTTAACCACGCACTTGTGCTTCTCGCGCAGAGAGTTTGAGATGTGTTCTCTAACAAAGCAGTGCTCATTAGCGGACGATAGATTATCCCGTAACTCTGCAATTACAATGTTGAATGAGATATATAGAGCAACTAGAACGCGCTGTTAACGTCAGCCAAAAGCCTTTACAGAGATCAGAATGGCTCCAAGTGTAACAACACCGGGAGCAGCAGCATAATGTCCTTCTCACGTTTGCCCGTGAGGATTTTCGTCAAGAAGCGTAAATACCAAAACACGCGAAGGAGCCACAAAACGGTGATGATGATCAGTGGCAAAGGAGAGGAAAATAAAAGTGAAACAGCAGAATCTTTTCCTCCACACCAGCGAATATAGGAGCTTAGGCAAAGTTTATCTGACAGTGGTGAGGAAACAAGCAGTAAACACTCGATCACTCGAGTTACACATAGCAGAGTCAAGTTAGCTTTTCTCATCATTGATACTCAACCTCAACGTTACTGTGTTTCTCGAACGCCACATGGGACATACTTGCATGACTTGTTGGTCATTACGTGCATTATAGCAGCCATGTCACAATAGGCATATGTATGAGATCCTAGACGAAGTTATGAAAGTTATGAAATGAATGATCCTAAAAATAATTTTTGCTGAAATTTTCCAGTGTGCCTTCACACCATAAAACACTTCCTAAACGTCTATAATGTCTCACTTACACAGTTTTAAATAGCGCATTGAAAAATACCCGAATGTAAACATTATCGCTTTCCCCTGGCTCGCCTTGATTGTTATTTTTATTTCCACTTTTATATTTGCACTTGTCAATAACGTTATGACTGACTCGTAAAAAGATATTGAGATTTTTAACGAACCAGCCTCACCTAAAAATAATGCCTTTGGTTTCCCACTAATTTCTCTTTTTTTCCTCCATATTTCGCTATCCTCCTATGGTAAACCATATAGAAGGAAGAAGAACCCTCAAGCGAGCAGACCTTATATTTCTCTGCTAACCTTTTTAAAAAGTTAGTTATGGAAGTTAGCGTTGACAGATGTAACCCGAAGAATGCAACCCAGGGTAATGCAAAACCTGAAGATGTCTACTGGAACGAAAAATATGAAACCTAAATATATTTTTTTAAAGTGTTCAAAATATGACTCATTAAATATCGTTTTACTGCATCGGCCTTTTGGTAGATCCAGCAGGATTTCATCTTGACGTTTAAAATCTGCCTAAATTTAGAAACATATTATTGCTGTCTGATTGCAATAAAGCATGAATCCAAGGAGAAAACTGAGATTTCTGGATTCATCCACTTTTTTACAACGTATAAGCTATACACATCGAAAAAAAAAACAATTTATAGTGTTTGTGCACTGATCCATTTGGAACCATGTGCTTACCCCTTCCAACTTTACTGTGGAGAGCTTGTCATCCATAAAATCGCCACAGTGAATGCAAAAAGGAAGGGAGTGAAAATGAGAAAACATTTTTTCAAAGTAAACTAATAAACTCGTCAGAAAGAAATGTTGCTGCTGCAGAAGGAATATTTTGTTACGAGTTTGCAACCTAAATAATATATAATTTCCCATTTTTTTGCAAGATATCTTCTATTAATATTTTTTTTTGTTCAAGTCAAAAAGTAATATTGTGGATATCCCATACATAATTATACAAATATTTTACGACATATCTGGCCTAATAAAAGAGCCATAAACTTCTCCGTTTTCTTTTTATCTTTCTTCACTGTTTTCCTCGTCGTTTAAATGCTAACTCTAGGGAAAATTAGGAGATTTACGATTGACTTGAAAAACTGATTGGAGAATAATTTGTGGCGTGGGTTTTTTTTTTTGGATGAATCGACGACAGCGATACATAATAAATCCTTCACAATCCGTTAGCCGTGTATCACGAACCTTTTAAAAAAATGTGCAGTGTAAAGATTACGTCAACATTCTTGAGTAAACACCATAAACGAAATATTTAACTCGATATCTGTTTGGAAGCCAGGTTGTTCACAGAGAAATAAAAGTCAAGTCAAAACAGTCAGAGAAAAAAAAGGTTGCCTTCTGTGTGATCGCATTTGCCGTAAAGCAGTGTTTGTGTACATTAGGATCACCATGTAAACATTAACTTATATCCTGTCGTCTCCGGTCATTCCCATTCCTCTTTTCATGACATGAGCACTCCCGTTAATTTGCACCTTCATCCCATTCATAATTGATATCTAGATGCTCACTCACTTATCATCCTGTCTTTGTGCTTGCAGAAACTACATTTGAATATTTCTTGAGCGCAAGGTTCGACTTTGCCGTTGCATTTAATCAGAAGTGAGGAGTATTTGATCTACAGATGCCGACTGTGCTGAGATGTCGAAGCGAAAGCAAGTCAATACATACATAACTGGCTACCCGGAGTCCCTACAAATGTGATGGCACGACGGCAGGTAAGTGAAAAGTCAAGAAAGAGGAATTGCAATGGTCGTTAGAAAAATATTGATATTGTAAGCTCCCGTGAAGAACACTTTGAGAGATAACACTCTATTCTCCGAATCTCCATTATTGCCTTCTTCATGTGCATGCTTGTGACTCTGGGGGAATTTTCTGCAAATTTTCTACTTGTGAGCCTGAAGGAGTATTTTAGATTGTGCTTCATTCCCCCACATAAAGCTCTGATATCACATCTCTTGTAATCACCGTGAAACAATCTTCTTTTCCCCCTTGCACATCAGTTGCATTTCTACACGGTACATTTTTCCTCTGATATGTACAATATAATATGTTTTCGTCCGTTTTTTTTTCAGGTTGAGAATGCTTTTATTTGTCAAGAGTTGAACATGCGGCTACTATGTAGTTCATGATATATTTCTAGATATGTTGTTCCACACCTAAAGTGAAACTTTTTCGGAGAGAGAAAATCGCCGAAATATTATATGTGTATGCCTGCTCTGCATGGAAACCCAATTTTCATACGGCCTTCCTTTAACAACCGGACTTATAAGCGGAGCGACAGGAAACAGAAAAGTTTTCGTTAAACAATAAAGTAACTTTTACAGTCGTACATGCTCATACATACACAACAAAAAACCTGGACAGATAGCATATCAGCTCGAGGAGGATGAACCTAGCACCGCAAGTAGAGATAATATCAAAGATTACAATTGGTAATAGTAATGGTAAATTCTCACTTTGGTGTACATTGAATGTGAATACATACTGAAGATTAATCGTTAGAAACAATTTTTATAAATAATGATTTAAAAATGGACACATTAATACATTAGCCAGATTTCTTGTTGCATGTGAGATGGTCAGACAGACACATTGCTCAACCAACAAAATCTTGCAACGTCTTTGGTAGTAAATGAACCTTGTGCAAGTTGCCTCCACATAAATATAAAGGACAATGGAGGGAAACAGTGATGAGTAGAATGATAGTGATTTTCCATGTTATTATTGTACACCTAGGCTGCATCCCCATTGCCCATAACCTGCTAAGAACATTTCCCGTGGAGTCCTTTCCATCTTTCTTATTGACCCACATTACTCATGAAATATTACTGGGACATTATTCAGAACGGTGGAGGTGCAACCAATGGTAATAACAATAACAGTAGTATTTTCAGAGAAGAAACGAGGTTATCCCCAACGATGCTTTCAAAATCCTCGACTAAATCAAATAAATGGAGAAAAACATGCTCCATGGGGTTTGCATATAGGTAACCGTATTCAGTCAGGATGTTCCAGGAGACAACGCAAAAAATGCATTGTTACGGTACATATGCGAACAAAATGAGAAAAGTAAAAAAAAACGACCAGGTTTCCAGCGGTGGTAACAAGAATTTTCAGTCAAAAAGTTTTGTATAATTTAGAACGAATTGTGATGCACATACCCAATGCGTAATCACATGATGGCCCAAAGTAGACACTAATATCTTTGGTGACACAGTATACCGACTTGGTGAACTTCAGTGGAGCAATTACATTAGAGCAGTTGGAGTTTTTATAGTTGATGTTAATTTGATATCCTGGAAGAAGTTGCAACCTGCGAACTTCCTGGAATCCCAAAAATATCGCTGGACCCACTCGTTTCATCGATGCCTTGTAGTGGGCATCCAGTGGGAGCAGAACGGTAACATTAAGCTGCTTCTGTGACAGAGGTTGTCTGCACTCCAGCTGTCCGCTTGCAGGAATGCAGTCCTCGAAGGATGGATCTTCGCCCTGATCCACCTCAGCATAAACCCGACCTTGGTACACTAACATGATTATTAATACGGCTGTCAGAGCAGGGCACGCAGTCCCGGAACGTGGTGTAAACTGCCTCATTGTCACGTATAAAAAATTATTTGCATGCAGGTTGGCACGCAGCTTGAAGACATTCACAGAAGAAAGAAGAGAATACTAAATGGAGCTCCGCAGAGCTGCTTGCACTGTCACACGATTCGGAAATCACGTTCACAATCTCTAATTGCTAATTCAATTCGTTCGACACACATGGAACTCTTTCACACTACCGAACCATGACATTTGATTAGAGAAGTGCACGAGCCGAGTGGTTCTTTCTCTGGGAAACAGATTTCCACTGCTTTTTTATTTGATTCCTTCTGGTTCCATGAGACAGAAGTAACCTTCCCTAAACGGCTATAAACAACGACGGCTATGGTGTTAGTCACTCCATTTCTGTTTCGTAATATACCGCAATGAACCTACACCAACTTCAGTAAATATATTTGTTCGATGAAAGGGAAATGAAAAACAATTCTTGGAGGTTTTCTTATTCAAGGGGGAATTTTAGTCGAACGAGTGGATAATTATTTATACGTGGCGGACGCTTAAAAACTACTGTTCACTAATTACGAAAATGTGTTTCCAGAAAATCTGTAGGTTCGAGAGCTTACTGTTATTTACTGGATGATATTAATTGCTACCGTTAAGATCCTAAATGAGTTCCTAACTCATTTAAGAACTGGAACGTTTTCCAGGTGTAATAAAAATCCTAAGACATCTCATCCGAAAAAAAAAATATTAAAAAAAAAACATTTCGTGATAAAATCAGAGGTATTTTTTCACTTTTTATTAGCTCATAAATGACACCTTGTGTGTTGGCCTTGGATAAATTGAAAGTCATAAAAAGCACTAATTGCACATAAACAAGTTTTTTTCTTCTTCATAAAATCCTACAAGTAACAATGACTTCAGAGTTGCTTTTTGCAGAGTGTTCTTCCGTTCCTGGTGCTGACTCAAATAACCTAAACACGACACAGCAGGCGACAAGCAACTTTGTTGCTTTTACAAGTAGGCAGGTCCCAGCACTAGATGTATCATTTGAACTGCGCTGTACATCTTTTTCCTTCTCTCGCTTGGTTTGGTTGGAGCACTCCAAAGTTTTTCATGCAAATATTCCGTGGATTATTTGTATGCAGCTGAGGTGAGTTGTATAAAGGAACTGTGAATTTTAGCTGGAACGTGCCTGCTGTGGCAAAAAACGTGCTAAAATAGATTCTCCTGATTCTGACACGGGTAAATAAATCCTTGTGCCACACTTCTTTTGTAAATGTTTTACGGTAGGTTTTTTACTTCAAAATTTTGTAATACAAATCATCACCTTTATTTTTATAGCGTAGTGAAGACATATACAGGTAGTTGGGTACAATTAATAGCGACTATAATTTCAGTTTCGTGGCTGAAATGTCATTTGCTCGGCGTAATGAAGTTTTACATGGAAAGTTAGCTTATTTTTTGGGCATTTCCTTTTTGCCCTTAACACAATTGTAAATTAATTCCAGAAGAGTTGATTCACAGAAATGTTTTCAGTCTAACTATTCGCGTATGTATGTATGTCTACAGTTTCCTTCGTGTGTTTCGTGGAGGAGTGACTAATTTTAGCTGGAAAAGTGCATTAAATGATTTTTGGGCAATTTACATGATGGTTGTGCGCGTCTGCTGACGGGTGAAGCAAAAGGTTATAAATTACTTGGTCAAGCATAATAAATGCCACCGTGGTTATGCATGGTGTGGTTCTTTTGGATGTTCAGTAGCACACTTGAATGACTTCTCAATAATAGAAATCACCAAGTCAATCTCACAAAGCATTCTCCCAACGAGCCTATACGGAGACGCAGTCAATTTCCTGGACTGGTTATGCCCGAAAGTGATCCAGTGAGTAAACACATTTCATGACTTATGACAATGACTTGAGGTCAAAATGGGAGGAGGCAAGCACAGCAAATGAGGATTTCCATCTAATTAACTGTCTCATTCGGTGACATACATACTTAGAGGAATTACTGAGTCCACGTTCTCATTCCTTGTCGTAGCTGTGAATGGGTGGACGTTGCTCAAAGTCAATTATGAGAGATCCTCCTGGTTTCCACACACACACTACACCGAAATTTTATGACGCTGTGTGAGAGATCATACAAACACACACATGGCACAGGTCGTAAACTTATACTCCGAGGATTTGTTCATCAATCAGTTTCAAAGTCCCAACAGCTAAAAAAGTAGTAATGAATATGCTATTAAGGGTGTGGGTTAACAAAGGTTTCTCGCCGATGAAGTTCCAAGGATCAACCAAAGTCGCAGGTTCAACAAATTGTTGCAAACTAATTATCCCTTGTTTTAATAACGATGGTGATGGTTCATCATGACTCCTGCGTGGCACGAAGCACAACAGATTTGTTTATTTGTCGCGGCAACTTCAACTTGATCGTCTTTAATTTGTCACTTTGATGGGCGTATTTTCACAAAACTCTTATCACTCTACAAACAAAGCCCCCGCACAATGTTATTTGTGATCTCGTGGATTTCTAGTCCAAGTGTAAACGAGCTGAGCAAACCCCGTAAATCCGTCTTTGTGATCTGAACTTAAAAGCGCTCCTCTCTCCTCTTTACTGTCGGCACTTGACGCATCACAAGCTCAGCACACATTGGCTTGCTTGTATTGACAACGAAGAGGATTTATAGTTGTACTTCATGTTTTTTTTTGCGCGGAAGTAGCTCCTTCTAATGTACGGATGTGATGTTTTAAGCCATGATATCAGTAGAATTTATTTTAATTTTCATGAAAAAGCTGGTCTGTGTGGCACACTGTCCTCAGAAATAGAATGGTAAAATTATGCAATGTGTAGCACTTTTTTTGTAGAACACCCTGAGATTATTCTGTCTTGCAGGCTTCACTTACTTCATTATTTCGTTTTCCTTAGTTCCACACGACGGGAAGTGTAAAAAACCAACTTGCGCAGCATGCCACGGTATAAAAGTTTATTATTATGTGTATGTTCACCAACTTGGTTATTATTATTATTTGATAATGTCCACCTTTTTACACAAACGGACAAAACCGGTATTTAAGCACGAAACATTTTTTTTTGCAGATCGTAAATGTTGGGAAAAAAATGGCGCTGCACTGGGAGGTTTGATGGTGTTGACGAGTCAACTTGATGAAGTAAAATGTGTGCGAGTTGATTTTTTTTTTCTCGCTTACAATTTTCAGTGGTATGAAGCAGGAATCACCATTGGCTGAGTATTATTAGAGATGGGGCACGTACATAATATGTTTATATTACTTTTAAAAAAATGGAGTTAATCATTTTTATTATATGACCACCGATAGTGTAAAGAAATCAATCGATATCTATATTCCAATGAACGTGAGCTGACTCAATCAATAAATGATATTATCACGACAATTTGTAAATAGGTAGTGGTATTTTTTTTGCAGTATCATTGAGTAAGCGAGTAATCACTTCTTACTTGTTTGCGTTTGTAGAAAACAGACACTCGTCGTCCCCAGTCATAAATAGGGTGACTCTTGTCCGAAACAGTATACACATATATTTGAGAACATGTACACATGAGTAAATACTTGCATGCCAAACCTATGTATCAGTATCTCTTAATGAAAAAACCGATACAATTTTTTTTTGTTTCACCATCTATGACTTTGTCCACAGGAATGCGAAAACCTGTTTAATAAATTGAGTTTACATTGATTGAAATGATTCTTGTGTAGTTTGTGGCTTCTGTCGCCATTCCTGACATTTAAAGTTATTTGCTTTTATCACCTTGTTTGCACCTTCCATCTACGTATAAATTCCAGTCGGATATTTTTCTCGCTGCTCGTCTCAAGGTGATAAAAGCAAATAACTTTAAATGTCAGGAATGGCGACAGAAGCCACAAACTACACAAGAATCATTTCAATCAATGTAAATATTTTTCTCGCTGCTCGTCTCAATCTCCCGACGACGACCAGGATAATAATTTTGGATGGAATTTCAGGGTTTATTATTAGAATCAATTGGTCACATTTTGTCTATTTTTAGCATTAGAGTGAATACAAATTTGCGCGTGCTTCGGTGAATCGTGCTCACAAAAAAAATGCTTCTGATGAGGAGCACCTGAGCGGTGGCAAATGTTAATGGCTTTCGTAGGAATGCTACGTGAGAGCTCGTCCCACGTGCTTGTAGCTTTTCTGCATGTCGTCTCCTTTTGCTATTGCTAACAATAAAAAATGAAACAATGTTTACACAGATACTTCAAGTGCTTTGTTTTAGTAACAACTCAGGATTACATAAGACGTCGTCTGAGAAAACGTTGCCGTTCTGCACAGCAGCACTCCGTTAAGTTTACACAATGTTTCTTTTTCATTTCACTTGCGAAATGAAAAACAACAGTCACTACTGTGTTGCGAAGCATTAGCCATTATTTGCACTGTCTGATTTTACATGCCCACAAGAAAGTTTCTTTGTTGTTATAAAAGTTAAACCTCTGAGGTGCCAAAACTATTCAGATAAACTATTTGGTAGGAATAATATTTTTTATGAAAGTCACGGAACGAGGGGCGGCAGCGCGTCCCTTTCAACAGGTTTAAGTGAATATTAAGGAAAGTGTGTCTGCAGAAGTGGAGCACATTTCTAAAAATACCAGAGGTTTTTTCTTCATTTCCGAAAATTAATTTTCACATTCCAGAGTCCGATGTTCCCACAAGCCTGTAGAAATTTAAGAACAAAATGAAGAAACCCAAGTTTTTGAAACGTTAGGGCGCTGTGTTTTTCAAATGATAATTTTTGCAAAAAACATTGTCTCTCGCACAGGCCACTTCCAGAGATACAC